>LR749602.1:0-85807 GCA_902729485.2 Mus minutoides
GTCTCTGGGTAGTTCTAAGTACTTTACCCCTGGATGGCCCTACAATTCAAATATCAAACTTAAGCTGCATAGCACTCATTATGACATAAAGAACTGCCACCTAAAAAGGGGGAAAGCTTACCTTTGCATTAACATCATTTTCCTGACTTCATCAACCAATAAAATAAAGGTAGACAGTAAAAATTTTAAAGCATACACATATATGTTAAGTGGTTTCATGGTTAAATTATAATTACAACATTTTTATATTCCCTTTTCTCCCTCCAATCCTCTCACATACCTCTTCTTGCTTTCCTTCACTAATAGCTATTATATATATATATATATATATATATATATATATATATATATATATGTGTGTGTGTGTGTGTGTGTGTGTGTGTGTGTGTGTGTGTGTGTGTGAGTGTGTGTATCCTTCTCAGTGTATATAAAGTTTCTAGACATAATTCTTTGAAATTTATAGAAGTTATTTGTGTACAATTATATGCACTTGTTTTCATTCAGTATATCAGAATTTTTAAATCTATTATACCTTAAATTATGAGTATTTCAAAGGGTTTTTAATCAATAAATCATAGGAGAAAGTCTTTCAAATTATTTGGGAAAACTGCCAATATTTTTCTCAGAATATAGTCTAGTCTCCATCCCTGTTTGGGAAATGGGGTATTCCTATGGTAAGTGAAAGTATTTGCCTTCTAGCTCCTTCTTAAGCATATGTTAAGAATGAGAGACATGTTAATAAAGTGTCTATGAGCCCTTTGGGATAAAATTCTATACTGTAAGGTAAGTCAAGACATAATTTGACAAAAGGTAATTACCCATTAGAATCCTATGGCTCTGGATCACAGAGGAGGCTGGGCAAAGTAACCTTGAACAAGTGGTCTGGTATAAATTAATAGCTCTCCATTCCAAAGAGCTGATCCATTACATACTGCTGTTGCTATTTCCCTTCTGAATTCTTCAGAGTCTTGTGAGAGTTGCCCAAAGATCAATGCTGGATACCATCACATCATTAAGAGTCAAAGAAAGAAATATTGATCTGCCAAGAAAATGGAATAGCTAACCTCTTCTGTCATGCCGATGCCTGGGGAGTAGGGAAAACAGAATATCTTTGATGGAATCCCTTCTTTCATGGAGTTTATCAAGTTATAAAGATCAGAATGTAATATGAAACACAGGCACAGATTATTCCCATCAAGGAAAACTCATGCGAAGCACCACGGGCCATTCAAAAATACATGGTTTAAAGCAACAATGAAATGAAGGTGACCCAGAGACAGCTTGGTCAGCTTTATGCTATTTTTCAATTAAATATTTTTATAATTATTTGGAAATCTCAACAGCAAGAAGGAACTATGCCTCTCTGCCCAAAATTAAGTGAGAAAACTCCATGTCTTAAATGTTTCTAAAGGACAGTATTTTTCCCCTTGCTTTACTGAACATTATGTTTCCAAAAATCTTTCCTTTTTAGAAAGTTAGTAAGGCTATACTAATTTGTTATCTCTTATCTTTCAGATTGCATGGAAAAGAGATCTTCTTGTCATAAAAGAATTTTTGCAGAAAGGATCCAATGTAGAAATATAAAATTTGTAAATACGCAGGATGCAATATTAAAAGCAGGAATGCAAGGCCCATTATGAGAAGTTATAAATAAAGTCAAGAAGTGGTTTTCAAGGAGATTAGGAACATATCAAAATTGGCCAAAGAAGCCTTTGAGCCAGAACTAGTATGGCTTTCAAAAATGTGTGTATCTGAGCACATGAGTGGGGTGTGTGTGTGTGTGTGTGTGTGTGTGTGTGTGTGTGTGTATGCGCGTGCGTGCACATTCCCAAGGATGTAACTGTGGATTGTATACAGTAGCAACCTGTGTATGTATGGATGTGTTTCTACACATGTACATGAGTATATAAGTGAAGGTCCTAGCACTCTTTCCTCAAGCATATTTATTCTACACGTTCTAAGAAACGATCTTTTGAACTGTGAAGAATATGTTTCAGAGTCAAAAATATTATATTCATCTATTCAAATCAAGAAATGTGGAATAGAAAAGGCTAAAGAATGACACTTTGGGCCCAAAACATGACTTTTTTTCACAATTTATGTAACTTTCAACATGAAAGTCATGCTGAGAAGCTAAAACAGTTTTGTATCATTCAAGATTTTTGGAATATTCTTAAAAAGATGAATGACTTTAACAGAAAACTTGCTTTCTTTTAAAATTATCAACCTATAAGAAGCTCAATGTTAAGTATCCAACCTCTTGATGACGTCTGTGGCAACCATATTTCAAAGGCACTTCATATAAAACATGTTTTTTAATCGGAGCAAGGTTAATGTAACCTTCTTGATGTATCACCTGCATCCAGCTGCATTAAATAAATTAAACACCATCAAAACCCAGTAGGCAGCTTATCCATCAAAATCCAGTAGGCAGTTTACATTGCTTTCGAGTTAGATCAATGCCAATATTTACAGTTTACAGTACCAATATTTACATCTGATTTTCATATTCAAATTAAGAGATGTTTCTCCTAAGAAGGACATCACTTTGTCAAGTGTTGGTAAAGATGTCGCTGGATAAGACTCTCCTCAGGCATGAGATGGAGAGTGGAGAAAGCCCTTCTGTATGAGGAACAGGAAAACTGCCTGCTTAAGAACAAGAAGACGAAAGGAGAAATCCATTCAGGACGTAATATATAAGAGAAGGATAAAAAATAACAATAATAATAATAATAAATAAAGAATGTGGGCTCTGGAGTTTGACTGTTGAAATCTGTGTCTTTCCAGTTGTTTGGACATTTAACTTCTTAGTAACAGTTTATTCATTAATAAAATAAAAACAATAGCAGAACTACTTCATAGAGTCATTACACATTTAAATGAGCTAACAAAGGAAAGCATTTTGAGCTGTGGTGATCTCTTAATAAAAATTTTTAAAAAAACCACTTATTCCTATCAATATCCTTCTGTCACTTGTATATGCTCAGGTTCAGCCTACAGTCGGTTCTTATTTTCCTCAGCTAGCATGCCTGCTATAACAAGAAACATTTTCTCCATGAATAAAAGGGATGGCTCCTCTTTTGTTGACCCATTTTGAGTGGAATATGAGCCATGCCTCCTCTATAAACGTAGCCCCAAATGGGATTGATTAGAGCTTGTGTTCTGCCTCCCCCCGGATCAACTCATTCCCTGCCCCTACAGGAGCCTTTCAGACAGAACACAGAGCTGGCATGCTGTGCTACCCAGATCTCCAGAAGTGCTTATGCTTCAAAGATCAGTATTAAACATGTGGTAAAGAACCAGAGACAGTGGCAGAGAGGGAAGGGGGAGGGGGAGGGGACAGGGAAGGAGAGGAAGTGTGCGCTGCAGCAATATCCTGCGTTTCCAGACTAAATGTGCAAAAGCTCACACACTTGAAATATTTGTTCCGTAAAAATAAGCTTGCTTAAAGATTTTCTGGAGGAAGCACAGGGGTGCAACGTTTCTCCTCTCAGGTATGATGCAAGCTCTACAATATATCCCATAAAATTCAGATGCCTCGGTCAAGCTCAGTACCCGCCCCTCACCTCACTCAGTCCATCTTGCTCTCTAGATGAGGGCTCACCACTGAGCTGATTCCAAAGCCTCATGGGTCGATTGCATTTCACAGTTAAAAATTGGTCACTTCTACCTAAATGTTATTATATAGTCATAAGTTCTTTGCTATTTCCAGAGGGGAAATTCCTGAACTTTGTGGCCTCTCTACTTGATAACTCATGGGTTGGAGGCAAAACTTGCTATTCCTTCTATAAGGATTTGGAAGTTGGATGATCAATACAAAAATACTATAGGAATAATACAAAGGGGAATGAACCTCACTGTAATCATAAGGGTGAAAAGCATTTGAAGGTCTTCAGGATATGAAAGATATGATTACATTTCACAAGAATCTTGTGTCCCCAGTCTAAATTTAACTGAATGAACCTTCAATAAAAGGACACCATGAACATACAGAAAATCTGCCATCAAATTGATTTAAATGATCTGTCCTAATTCCCAAAAGCAAATCTCAATGGTGTTCTAACCAAACTGTAGCACCACGTCAATAGGGAGATGGTACCGCTTACTGAGAAAACCACACTGAGCCGTCACCCTGAACTTCATTTGATATATGGCTCGTTTGTTTACAGCAGCAGCAATCCAAGGTCCTGCTATGACACTCTGAGCCCCTCTGAAGGTTAATGAGTAAGAATTTAGGAAGACTATAAAGGGAACTGCTACAGTCAGGGCAGGAAACAAATAAGACATAGATACAAGTATCCACAAAACCAAGCCAAATAAGGACATATTAAGGAATGCCCCAGAGGTGACAGAAACAGACATGTAAGTGATGGGTTTGGAGAAAAATGAGGGATTTGGGTGTTGCCAGAAACATGCATTTTTTTCTTATAATTTTTTTTTTAATTTGATGGTAAAATACAGGTTTGCTAAGTTGTATCTGTGTGATTCCATGCCTTGGCCTATGACAATCAACGATATGTATCACCTTAAATTTAAATTAAAAATGTGCCTCATCGAAGGCACCTAAAGAAATGTTCAACATCCTTAGCCATCAGGGAAATGCAAATCAAAACAACCCTGAGATTCTAGTCAGAATGGCTAAGATCAAAAACTCAGTTGTCAGCAGATGCTGGCGAGGATCTGGAGAAAGAGGAATACTCCTCCATTGCTGGTGGGATTGCAAGCTGGTACAACCACTCTGGAAATCAATCTGGCGGTTCCTCAGAAAAGTGGACATAGTACTACCGGAGACCCCATCTATACCACTCCTGGGCATACACCCAAAAAATGTTCCAACATGTAATAAGGACACATGCTCCACTATGTTCATAGCAGCCTTATTTATAATAGCCAGAAGCTGTAAAGAACCCAGGTGTCCTTCAACAGAGGAATGGATACAGAAAATGTGGTATGTTTACACAATGGAGTACTACTCAGCTATTAAAAACAATGAATTCATAAAATCCTTAGGCAAATGGATGGAACTAAAAAATATCATCCTGAGTGAGGTAACCCAATCTCAAAAGAATGTACATGGTATGTACTCACTAATAAGTGGATATTAGCCCCAAAGCTCAGAATACCCAAGATACAATTCACAGACCACGTGAAGCTCAAAAAGAAGGAAGACCAAAGTTTGGATACTTTAGTCCTTCTTAGAAGGGGAAACAAAATACTCATGGGAGGAGATAGACAAAGTGTGGAACAGAGACTGAATGAAAGGCCATCTAGAGACTGCCCCACCTGGGGATCCATCCCATATATAGTTATCAAACCCAGACACATTGTGGACACCAAGAAGTACTTGCTGACAGGAGCCTGATATAGCTGTCTCCTGAGCACTCTGCCAGAAACTGAAAAATACAGGGGTGGATGGTTACAGCCAACTATGGGACTGAGCACGGGGTCCCCAATGGAGGAACTAGAGAAAGGACCCAAGGAGCTGAAGGGGGTTGCAGCCCCATAGGAGGAACAACAATATGAACTAACCAGACCCCCTAGAGCTCTCAGGGACTAAACCACCAACCAAAGAGTACACATGGAGCAACCCATGGCTCCAGCTGCATGTGAAGCAGAGGATGGCCTTGTCGAGCATCAATGGGAGGAGAGGTCCCTTGGTCTTATGAAGGCTGGAAACCCCAGTGTAGGGGAATGACAGAACAGGCAAGGGAAAGTGGGTGGAGTGGGTGGGGGAACACCCTCATAGAAGCAGGGGGAGGAGGAATGGGATAGCGGGTTTTCAGAGGGGAAACCAGGAAAGGGGATGACATTTGGAATGTAAGAAAAGAAAATATCTAATAAAAAATTTTAAAAATATGCCTCATAGAAAAGAATGCATGTTTGAACATGCAAATGCTTTGAACTGAAAACCCTAAAATTATTTTTTAAAAATCTAGATTCATAAAATTTCCTAAAGACAGTGATGTATGAGACTGTTGATCACCCTAAGATTTTGTACAAGCTGGAGTTGTGTCAATCTGAGGGTACATCTGGCTTTTCCTTTGCTTCAGTGAGTCAGAGAGGCACTTACAGGATGCAGGAAAGAAAAAGACCTAGGTACCTGACTTGTTAAAGTCTCTCTCTATTGAACTATTTCACACATCAGGGGCTGTCAGTGAATACTTGAAAACAAACACAGTTTATATTTGTTGGCAGCCCAGAGACCCACAAGAATCATTCTGAGAACAACAGAGTAACAGCCAGCAAGCAATGACCAACGTTTACTGAATCCTGGAATCTCAAATCGGGAAGGAAACATTAACACAACTCCATTTCGATGTAAAGACTTGGTCCTCCTAAAAGACAAGGCTGGAGAGCTGACTTCTGTCAAACTTCCGCAGTTTATTCTTACAGGAGCCAAGAAAAAAGTGTGTGTTCAAATGTGCTATCAGACATGTATATAAAGAGATTAGCACTATGCTTAGACCCACACCCCTATTTCTAAGTAGGCAGGGTCTTTTCAAAACTGTTTTCCATCCCATTCTAGTCTGCCCCTCACCTGCCTCCTCTTTCTATAATCTTGAAAGAACATTGTTCATTAGAGATTCACATTTCAACTCTTTCTCCTTGCTACTACTGCAAGTCCTTTAGAGAGGTAAAAATGCTGTCAGGAAAAAGATAATGGATCTGTCTCCTTAAATGACCACACATGATTCCAAATACAACACAGATTCCCATGTTCATGTCTAGAGGCCTGAACTACTAGGGTGAGTTTATGAAGAAGCTACAACTATTAACATGTCTAAAGAATTAAGTTAAGATGTCTATGAAGGTTGAAGATGATGTACCCTTTCTTCCTCCTCCTCTTCCTCCTCCTCCTATTTTCTTAAATATCACCTATGTTTACTTCCCTATGCCCTCCTTGTTTGGATTTTGGTTCTGTTGACTTTAATGGAAATGCTAATAAAGACTCTTTTCCATCAGTAACTATTACTGTGAAAGAGAGCCAAGAAGTTCACAGAGAATCCTCACATTCCTCTCCTTACAGGTTGGTAAATGAGAGATGTGTGATGCAAAAACAAAAACAAAAACAAAAACTAAAACTAAAACAAACAAACAAAAACAACCCACGGTCAGAATCTAGTGAACCAAAGGGAAAAGCTGATCACACACACACAGTGTTTGGAACCTTGGTTTCTGGTGACTTACTTTTTCTGCCACACATGTTTACTCTCTTTCTTATTAGATTTCAAGTCCTTCAAGATTCTACAACCCCAAAACAAGGCAACAGAATAGCTCCAGGCCCCTAACTCTCCTTACTGCCATCCCACCTTTCATCTCCTTTTTTGTATGAACACCCAACTGTGTGTCTATGATAACCTCCTCTTCAGCTGCATGAAAGTCTCGACTGGTGTCAAATCTGGCCTCTGATCTCAAAGCTTCACTAAAATAGCTTGGAGTCAAGTCACAGGAGATCCTTGAGCTAGTACGCCATGCAAAGGCCATTCTGCCTCCATCTCTGTGATCTTCCAGCCACATTTGGCACCACGCAGTCTTCCTGAAACGGTCTCTGTCCATGCTGATGCGTCACCCTGCTCCTCTATGACTGTGTCTGAGTCTCCCAACGGCAGACTCTTTCTCCTTACTTGGTCTGTAAAGATCTTGTAGTTCCTTGAGGCTCTTTTCCAAGCCATCTTAGCTGCATCCTTTCTGGGTGATTTCATCCTTGGCAAGACCTTCTGTTCATAGTCACTGCACTGGTGGACTGCACTGGTCCACTAGGGTGCCTCGCATGTATGTATCTCTCACCTAATGCAGTTTCACTATAATACCATTGCTGTGCTGTCTGGTCCATATTTACTAAAGCACCCTGTTCATCTCTGGGGAGGTATCAGAACAAAAATTTATGATTTTACTTCTACCTTAGAACCTGGTTCTTTCTTGGAATCTATCTGTCGTCTATGGAGAGAGTATCTATATCTGTCCAGTTAGCCTAATTCAAAATGTAGGCTCATTCACATTCCTCCCATACCTAACCACCACTAAGCCATACACATTTTACCTACTAAATAGCTTTTGAACATTTCCAGTGCCTTCCCATCTCCTCAGATACAACCTTGTTCCTAGATTTATCTTCTTGGCTTCCAAAGATCCCAGACTATAGGAGAGACTCTAAGCATCCCTTCATAAGGCACAGTGACGTCCTCTTTAATCCATTGCCACTGGAAACAAAGTAGATATAAGCACTATTACATCATAAACCAATAAAAACCCCTCTATTGTTAGGATCAAACCCCTTAGCACAGACTACATTGTTCTGCATGGTCTGATTTCCACCTTCAGAAACTCTGTGTGCCTTTTATTTTCTCTTACTTGGTTTGCACATTCTTATCCCATAGGATATTTTCCCGTGTCTTTTCCTAAGCTGTTCTTCCCTCTGCCATTCCCCTTATTAATTCCGGTTTCTCCCGGGTTTTTAGTCTCGACTTCCCTCTTCTGTGGAGAAGCTGTGCCTGCCTTCCTCCACTAATTCAGACTCTCCAAGCTACATTTTAGATTTTCAACTGTTTAATTTGACTATTTAATCAATTTCTCTCTCCGCAGACTGTTAGCCAGAGCGGGGCGGGACTCCATCTGGTTTGCGTTTTCAGCCACCCCAGTGCCAAGTGAGTGCCTAGCACATTGCAGAAGTTCAGTATCTGCTGAAGAGAGGAGCAAGTGATGGAAGCCGAACCTCACAGTGTTGAGAGTTACAACAACCTGCAGTTGTCGGAGACCCCAGGAGAGAAACGATAGAAAAAATGGACCCAGTCCTCTGGGTCATTATTTTTCAAGAACATTTATTTTTCTTAGCACGCAAGTGATAATATCCTAGCCAATTGACTTTTCTCTCTATTTCAGCACTCATCGCTAACATGAATCATTCTGAATTATTGAACGAACCCAAACTAAGAAAGCCTTTCAAAAGAGCAGTGTACAATTTTCTTCTGGCAAGGAGCATTTGCCTATTCAGTGTAACAGAAGGAAGAAGCAGAGGAGGAAGAAGAGGGGAAGGAGAAGGAAATGAGGGAAGGGCGGGGCTATAAAACTGAGTTTATGTGTTTTTGACATTATGACTTTATTTACTTTGAAATATACCAAAAGGAACTCATCTCTTACCTTGTGTAATTTTTTAAAAACCTGCAAAGTTCAGAGCAATGGCCCAAGAGGCGTGGAACTAATTTCTTAATGAAATTATTAGAACCAGTCATTTATCTTCCTCGCTGACACACAAATTTTTAAATTTTTAAATACTTTCCTTTCCACAAGAACAAAACAGAAAAGAGGTTGTCAGAGAGCTGTGTCTCGAATGTATCCTACATATGCTCCCTAGCGTTTATTTTCTTTGTTAACAAAGAATTCATAAATAGTAAAATTGTTCATAAGCCGATTTTGATTAACACAATAAGTAGACATGTAAACTTTATTGGAACATCTAATCTACTGACAAGACTGTTTAAACTAGGAATGATTGTGATTGCTCCACTTGTAATTATTTATAATAAGCAATTAGGAAATACATCTTATGGATGAGGTGTTAACCATGAACCTTCAAAACAACCTGTGAAATATAACTTGTGTTTAATTAA
Source organism: Mus minutoides (assembly GCA_902729485.2). NCBI lineage: Eukaryota > Metazoa > Chordata > Mammalia > Rodentia > Muridae > Mus > Mus minutoides. The sequence goes on from LR749602.1 coordinate 9,609, forward strand.
ATTACAAACTTAGACACTGAAGCTTGAAAATGCAGAAGATTAAACAGATGGCTGCAATTTAAATAAGGCCATCTTGGGAAGTTTTCTGTTATGATCTTTGAAAAACACATACTTTCGGCCAACTAGATTTCAGCAAAGGTGCTAAGAACATGCTTTGGAAGGAGAATGGCCCACAGTGAGCAGTGCTGGGAGAATGAACATCTGCATTCACAAGGAAGATGCTGGACCCAGGCCTTGCATTAATTACAAAAATAAACTTTAAAAAAAAAGATTAGAATCTTAGATAGAAAAACTGAAATTACAAAAATATAAAACATAGGAAAATTACTTGACATTGGAATGGATGGGGAGGTAAAACCCAAAACACAGAAAACAAAGGCAGAAGCAGGCAAACAGGCTTATGCCAAACTGAAAACCTTTTGCTCAATAAATAATAATAATAATAATAATAATAATAATAATAATAATAATAATAATTAGCAGAGTGGACTATACTTTAAACTACACTTTTGATAAGAGGTTAATTTCTGGGTATATAAGGAACTCCAATAGCAAGGTGGGGAGAAAGAAAGAAAAGAAACATCAAAGAAGAAGCCCCGCTAAACAAAAATGAACAATATAGAGAACATCAGAAAAGATGCTGCAGAAAGACTGTAGCAGATGAAGGAAACAGCGAAGGGGTTGAATGCCCCTCATATGTAATTAACATGGGATAATAGAAATAAAAGGCAAAAAGTGAACAATAGACTAAAAGAAGTATTTTCAAAAGAACACGTATTAATAGCAAAGTATATTTTGTAAACGTCTTAACAGCATCATTATCGAGAAAACTCAACTCCAAGCCACAGTGAAATAGATAGCTGACTCTGTGTAGAATGGATCTTACCAAAAGGCAAGGTAAGAGCTGGTGAGGAAGTGGAGGAGAGAGCCAGGAACACTATAGGTGTAGCAACTACAGAAAACAATATCAGAAACAAATTAGAACAGAAGCACCATAGACTATGGAGACTCAATTCTGCATAGGTAGCCAAAGAGAATGAAACCAATATACTGACAAGACTTCAGAACACCTGTGTTCTATTCACAAGAGCCAAGAACTTGGATCACCCCAATTGATGGACAGAAAAAGAAAATGTGGTACATCTAAACTATGGGGTGCCATTCACCCATATGGAATATGAAGTCCTGTCTTTCACAACACATACAGAACTAGCGATTGTTACGGTGCTAGGTAGACTGAACCAGGCGCAGACAAACAAATATTGCACAATGGCATTCAACCTATACATGGGATTCAAAGGCTGATGTCACCAGGCATGGTGGCATATGCCATTATTTCCTGCATTTGGGAAAGAGAGACAGACAGATCTCTGCGAGTTCAAGACCAACCTGGTATACACAGAAAGTAGGAGAGGCAGGGCTACATAGTTAACCTATCTTAAATTAAACAAACAAACAAACAAATGGTTGAAGTCATAGATATTACAGAATGATGGTTATCAGGGGCTGGAAAGAACCAGAAGCCGGAGTAATGGCAAGAAACAGATCAGCGGATGCTAACCGTAGTCAGGAGTAAGCTTTAGTGAACTATTATCCAGACTGGTGACTGTAGACTACAACAAGGTTCTGTGCATCTGAAATAGCTAAAGATAGCTGGCATTCAAGGATTTCACAGACAAATGATAATTGTTTGAAGACAACCTAGATATATTATCCTGAGTTGAAAATCATACAATGTATGCATGCATTGATGTATTACAGTGGTGCACAATATTTGTCTTTGGATTTATTTGTCAGTTAAAGGTATATGTAAAGGAAAAAGGCAACATAGGATAAGCCCCACTGATATTAATTAATCAGTGTCCCTTTAATGAGCATCTACTGTGTGTTAGGCTGTGGACTGCAATAAAGAACAACATAGAAACAACCATTTAACTTCATTTCCATCTTTTCAAATCCACACGGGAATAATGCCATGTCAAAGTTTAAAAGGGAAACCCCAAAGCTGATTTCTTAAGCAACTGTATTCTAGGATTAGAGGTTTAAAAGAAAGTTCTTCCTCCTCCTACCCTGGACGTAGTCCTCCTAATGACCTTTCAGTGTAAACAGATCACGTCTGTTTCTGAGAAGGCTCGGCTATCAGGACTAGTGTGTACATTCAGGACATTCCCTTGAGGAGTGGCTAAGTGGAATCTGGCACCAAAATTCTTATCACAATTCCTTGAGTTGCATCCTTGGCAAAGGGCAGCAAGTGAGTGAGTTTCTGCAAGGTCATTTCAACAGTCAGAAACTAGGTATCTCGGACCCAATCCACTCAGAAATACAGCTCCTGGGAAGGGGAGTCTCCTGGAAAGAGACCCCAAAAAGACTCTTTAGTTTTGTTTTGTTTTGTTTTTAGTTCTTAAGGATTGTATGAAATAATAATATAAAAATGTATATTTCTTGGACAGCTGGGGAACTGAAATATTTGAGTTGGCAACTGGAAGGAGGAGGTAAATCTAAAGGACTACAGTGTCTGTCATCTCGTGGTCGATTACTACGGCTTGACTCCACATCACAGGGCCTCTCTTTCAAGTTCCAATATCCCCAGAGAACTCATTAAGGTTTTCACGTGAACATGTGTGCATGTACACGTGTGTACGTACATACACACACACACACACACACACACACACACAGATCCTCACCTTCTTCCTTCTGTTCCCAGAAACAGACAGGAGATCCTAATTAGGAGTAGAAGCACTCTAAATATAGAGGCTTATTTTCTTATCCAACCTATAGTTTAGCGGCAGTGTTATGACAGCTTTTATAAATTAATATATTGCATACATTGTATAAAACTGAGCTAACTCTGAGATTTGACCTTTGTGTGTGTTGCATTTATTAACATTCATCAGACTGCATCTCTCAGTTTCAACAATGGTTTTCTTCAAAAAAAAAATCTTCTCACACACATAGAAAAAAAAAAAAAAAGTAAAGACAAGATACTGTATAATTAAGTGAGTCTTAACATTCCCCAGAGCTGTCGACTTATCAAGGAGCCTCACAGGGACATCGGGATATCTGTGATGGTAAAAGTAGATATCATTGGCAATTAAAAATAAAGGGACATAACCTATTTAAACACTTCGTGGATAGACCTTTGGATAGCTCTTAACAAAAAATTAACCAGCTAGTTCAAAGCTTCTCTCTAGGTCTTCACACACCCGTCTACATAAGAATCACAATCACCCATGTCTCTCACTCCAGATAGAATAAAATTCAGTCTTCCTAGATACAAAGAGATCGCTATTCCACCTTACCCCTTCCCAAGAAGACATAAAATAGTTTCAGAGACTCATACTACCTCAGAAATGTTCCATCTGTCTTAGGCTTTCCATTGCTATAAAGAGACACCTTCACCAAGGCACCTCTTATGAAGACAAATATTTAATTGGGTTCAGAGGTTCCGTCCATTATCATCAAGGCAGGAAGCATAGCAGCGTCCAAGTAGGCACGGAACTAGAGGAAGTGAGAGTCCTACATCTTCATCCAAAGGAAGCCAGGAGCAGACTGGCTCCCATGTGGCTAGGAGGAAGGTCTTAAAGCCCACCCCCACAGTGACACACTTCCTCCAACAAGGCCACACCTTCCAATAGTGCCACTCCCTGGGTTAAGCATATTCAAACCTATACACCGACTAAAGCCTGGATACTTAACATGTCTCCTGTTTCAAATAGTAGAAAATACTTTCATCTTTTTTTGTATATTTATCATCATTTAAAATGTTTGTTAAAATACCTCAGTGAGTAGTCACTGAAAGCAAATAACAGAATAGAAGCTCCAACCCACCCCCCCAAATACATCCACATCCAAATCCAAGAACGTAAGACATATTCTGAGATGGGAAGAATTGCCCAAATGGTAGATGAATCACAAAAGAGTTTACAAAAGAAAAAAAAAAAGTGGGAGAGAGACACAGACACAAAAGCACACGTTGGAGACAATGTGAGGAAGGACTGGCGCTGGGGACAATGTGAGGAAGGACTGGCTGGCAAGGAATGAAGGGCTGGGATGGATGACAGACAGTGGGGGAAAGGAAAGGGGTAGGTCCTGCAGCTTCAGAAAGAGGGTCGCTACTCTACCTGGACAGGTTGATACTTTCCAAATAAATAGCTAATAAGCTAATGCTTTTTTAGACCACTAAATCTGTGGCAATTTGCTAAGGTAATAATAAGAAATGACCAGAATTAAGAAATCAGATAAATTCTCATAGAATGCATCAGCTAGAAATTAAACAAAAAGTTATAAAAACTGTTGCAAAATAATACGAGGGTGACGACTTTCTGGTGATTTCTGGGTGGTCGCACAGCACCCTCATTGTGAGGTAGTATGAAACAACATGAGGGCCAGCCACAGGATGATCGTGAATCAATAATGAGTGAGGCAGAAAATTCTGGTATCTTAGCTCATGAAATGAGGTTTCATCAAGGAAAAAAGAACATGATATGAGTATATTCTTTAATGTACACAATGGATTTTTAAAGTTTGTTTCTTTAAAAAACAGAATTATGTCCAAACGGGACTCTGAGGTTGGGTGGGTCAAGCTTAATTTTTTGAAATGGTATCCTTTGGAGCTAAGACATGAACGTGAAGTATGTCATTTGGTCAAAGAGCCCGCATATTCTGGGGAAACTATTTTCTACTCAAAAGACAAAATCAAAAACAAAAACCATTGAACTGCCGGCGAAACATTGGTGGATCATTCGGACAGCTTTCCTTGAGATTCTGAGGATTTACACTGTCCATTAAAATTCTACCTCAGCATCTCACTCGCATGGAGACACTGTATATAGCTCTGGATTCATTGAGTGCTATGCAGTCCACACAAGCACAAATAATTCCTCTTACTTGCTCAGTGATGGCGCCTTCCAAAGCGAACCATTCCTCTGTGGCCTGCACCCTCAGAGCTGCCTTTCTAGAAACACTGAACATTCTTTTAATATTTATTGCAGTTGTTCATGTCTACTTCCTCCTTCAGATGGTGTGTCAAGAGGACAGGATTTATTGTCTCCTCTGTCTCTATGTCCTCACTGTTTGAAAGAAAGTAGGCATTTGGAAATGTTTCTTCAATTAGTCTAGCTACCAGTACCCTTCAATCTCATCTTGCCTTGGACCTAAGGGAAGTGTGTCATGCAGCAAAGAACAGGGAAATCACCTTTTATGTGCTCACAGCTTGCCTGGATTTATTTTAGCTAATAGGGTTGTCCCACACATTAAAGATGGGTAAAACTTGCATCATTTAATTTGAATACATATGTTGATTATAATCATCAACCTCTAAACATATCAGATTTTGTTTGGTTGGCTTTTTTATGTTTTTACATATATACAAAGACAGAAATATACTCTTGAGCAAATTAATAAACTGAATAAAATCCCCAAATAAAACATTTAGGGAAAAAATGATCTCTTCTGGTTTTAAGGCTTAGCTTTTTTTTTTAAAAAAAAAAAAGCTATTTTTAAACAAAAGTCTATGCATATAAAGTTAGAGAGACTACACCAAAGTAAATATCTTTTCTCTAGCTTTCTGGACCACAGAATAAGAAAACTACAAAGACTTTTGTTCAGTGATCTGTTGCTGACAAAATTATAGAACACTTCTGGGAAAGCGAGTCACTTCCCTGGCGCCCAACCCATGTGAGATCATCACTAGCACCAATAGAACAAAGAATATGACCAGGGAAGCAGGAGTTGTGCACATGCCCTCTCTCCAGTGTGCCTTATGTCTGCCTGTGGGTCATGTGGTTAAGGCTGTGTCTAGTGCTAGCTGCTGAATTAACATGAATGGAGAGAACAGGATATGGTAGTACAAGCCTGTCATCCAACACTTCAGAGTGGGAGCCAGGAGATAAATGAAAGTTTGAGGCTAGCCTGATCTACGTAGTGAGTTCCAGGCCAGCTAGAACTACATCCTGTGACCCTGTAAAGAAAACAACAAAATTCCAGGGTTTGTGATACATACTATTATAACTCAGCCCTTGGGAGGCAGAGGAGACACAGGCAGGAGGATCTCTATGAGTTTTAGGCTAGCCTAGTATACAGTAAGTTCCAGACCAGCCAAGGTTGCATTGTGACACCCTGTCTCAAAATAAAAATTAAAGAAATAGGAAACACAGAGGAGTGAGATGGAGAGAGGGAGTGGAAGGAAGGAAAGAAGGGAGGGAAGAAAGGAAGATGGGAGGGAAGAAGGGAGGGAGGAAAACTTGAGAATTGGAGCCATTCTCATAGAATGTTGGAAATATAGTAGAAAGAACTCTTTTGAACTAAGAACTGGTTTGAAAACATCTTCAGTTATAAAGCTAAGAGGTTCAGAGACTAGGGGAAAAAATGACATTCTCAACACCCATTAATTGTATTTAGATATAATTAACTGCCTTGCCCTTAATTTCGCTCTTGTGAATTAAACCCTGCTCCGTCCCCCAATTCCAATCTGATCATACTGAAGGATCACAATATCTGACCTTTCAATATCACTCTGGGTTGTTGTTTTTTTTGTTTTTTTTGTTTTTTTTTTTGAAAAAAGAGAAGTTAACTTGACTACAAAAATGTTCACTCTAAGCCCAAGTGATGCCGTGTGCTAAGCCAGGGCCATGTGGTCTTTGTCAACCTGTGAGCACAAGAGAGCAAGGACCTTCACCCCACATAGTTCAAGACTGAAACGTAGCCCACTGTACTCAACAGCGCTTGCAGCCAGTTGATAGAAGCTGTTTCTGTTTTCCTCCAAGCTAAATGTCTCCCACCTCAGCAATAGTTTTCACCCCTTTGTTTAAACAACAGCAATTATTTCTTGACCCTCCACTACATGCTACACACAGTTGTTGGCACCATCGAAATGGTATCTATCTGTTCTTACATGTCCTGAAAGGTGGGCATGGAGCACAATGCACTGCAACCTGATAAATGTGTCTCGGGCATCTAGGAGCCCATGGGAGATGATAGATTCCTAGAAGCCCAGGAGCTCAGGTCTGAGCTGACCCTGAAGTATCAGAAGGAGCTCCTGTTAAGTATCAAATAAGTTCATTTCAATAAAGACAACCCCCTGGAAAGAATAAAAACTGAAAACATATCGACAGGATAGCTGGGAGAGGTACACTTTGCAATGGGTTAACAGAAACAGCCCTAGAGTGAATACACCATATTATTTCTCCAAAAAATAATAAAAATGATAAAGGGTAAGTGGCTTCAGAGGAAAGGGGTAACTGTAACCCCCAGTTTCCTCTGACCACAGGACCGTACCAATTGTACCACCACTGTAGAGACCGCCTGAGAAGGAAGGCGTGGGGCAGTCTGGGCCAGACACAGTGGAAGATGTAACCAGCAGTTGATGCCTGGAGGCCAGGATGCCAAGTGCCCTGCAGTGCCTGGAAGAGCCCTTCCCTGGGAATATCTGTCCCACCCCTGTACTAACAAGGCCGCATTGAAAAGCACTGCTCTAGGCCATGTGGCATCAAACGCTTCCTCTTGTTTCTTCTCTCAGTGTCCCAGGAGCCATAGCTTCAGTAAGGTCCTGTTTATGGATGGTGAGGTCACAACTGGTGTCACACCCAAGCCCCTCTCTATCCTTTGAGTTACTTTTTTGTTTCTGTCATAATTGCTCAGTGGTGAAAGGCAAACGACGAAGATGTAATAGATAATAGATAAGGCAACAGTGTGAAAACATAGGCATGGAAGATGTGTTTTAGAAAGAACCTGAGTGGTTACCAGTATCATAGGATGCAGAAAAGCAATGAGTAATCAAACCATTGTGCCTGGACCTGCAATGGCCGTAGAAAGTAGTAGCTCTATCACTAGGGATGCATGTAAGGCTGATTAGAGGATGCAGATTTCAAGTAAACCTAATACATTTTTCTGTAAATTTGACAACAAATGAATGCATGTTGCTTTAATGGGATAATTGGGTTGTAACAGCACATATCTGGGCCTGCTGTCACTTATGTCAAGGGATTATTTGTAGGAAAGACCTGTATGGTATGGGGGGAGGGAGAGAGAGGAAGAAAGAGGCATGTATGTGTGTATGTTTGTGTATTGTATATGAGAGAGAACATATGTGTGTGTGCATGTGTGTATATGTGTATGTATGTTTGTGTATGTATATGAGAAAACTTATGTGTATTTCCATGTATGTTTGGATATGTGCAAGGGTGTTATTATACATGTGCCTTTCACAAATAATGTGGTCATTTCTTTGCAAGAGCCAATCAAGACTGACTGAGGGAAGATGTCTCAAAAGAAAGGAAGCAGAACACACACTTGTCAGGAAGAAGAGATCTGATGAATGTTCAAGTGCTGAAGGTTTTCTAAGCCCAGAGTCTCTGAGCAGTTTCTCCCATTCCAAGCAGGTAGCTCAGAGACGAGAGGGATGAGATCACAGACATCACCAAAGAGCAGGTGAACCAAGAAGAAAGGTGACAACTAGCCCTGGCCCTGGCCCAGAATCTGCATCAGTCCCCAAGAACAAAGAAGTGAATACAGTTGCCTCTGGCAGAAGTCAGGGCAGAGGCACGTGAACGCTGGAAATGTCCAAGGACGTTAAATCACTGTCACAGATTGGGACTCTATGCTGCACGAAAATGACAGTGTGGTCAGTGTGTGTGACATGTGTCCTTCTCAACACAACACTCCTCCTCTGACCTCAGAGGGAGGACAGGGCCTTTCCAAATGTTTCTTGCTATATACCAAGATGTCTGTAGCATGTCACGTTAACTCCTTGGCTTGATGTACCAGCGTCTCAGTAACCTACTGAGCATTCCCACAAACCACCTGGACATAGTGTGAGCCCAACATCGCCCTCTTTTCTCACACCCACTCTCTTCCACCCTGTCACATTTCTAAACAGGAAATCCATTGACACACTGAACAAGCAAGGGACATTAAATGTTTGTCAAGTCACATTCAACAAAGCACCACTGTTAAAAACTGCTTTATAGATAGCAATGATGGTAAAGATATTTAAAACACTGTACATGAATTTTAACTTTGTAAAAATAGCAAGTTTGAGTCTTTTTAATGGAAACAAATGTAACTCGTGTGTTTATATCCAATTCAAAATGCTTATTATACTTTATTCTATATATCTCAGAAAATCTTTAGTTATAGGTTTTTTTAATCTGTTGCTTTGTTACATGGGTATTAAAAGCCAAATAATAATTAAATCCCTATGATTTTTTTCAACATAAACATGGAACACATTTACCGAAAAATTAGTTAAAGTGTTTTGTTCTGAATATTATAGTTTTGAAAAAGGTCACTGTAAATAAAAATGACATTTGGGGATAGTGTCATGTCATCACAAAAAATGAAATAAAGGCCCTACTCTTCTATGGGCAGGCTTAGAAATACCAATGTACAATTCAACAGGCTCAGAAACCATTCCAGGGGGATTCCATTGTCCCTTGAGACAGTGAACTTCAGCTCGTAAAAACACTAATGTCTAAGAGCAGAAAATTACAATGGCTTCCTGTTAGGAGTCTCCTCTCTGCTCTTGAGCTAATTTAAACAATATGGCAAAACTCCAACGCAAACTCAAGCACAGGTTTAAAAAGCCTATTATTTAAAGACTGATCTACGCATTTATCTGTCAATAGGGCCACTCATCTATTTCAAGTCATACATGTTCCATTGCCTCACATAAAACAAAAAGGAACTTTAATCTAAAGTAATGCAATTCTCTCTCTCTCTTTCTCTCTCTCTCTCTCTCTCTCTCTCTCCCTCCCTCCCTCCCTCCCTCCCTCCCCTCTAGCCTCTTCCAAGACAAAGGCTTTGTCTTAGAAGACAGCAGAAGGCTAAGCACAACACCTTACAGATATGTGTGGGGGATTTGCAAAACTAAATCTGTTGTAAAGCCACTTAGTAAAGGTGTTGATGAAGCTACAGCCTTTTTTTTTCCTGTGTGCTGTGTTGGCGTTACAGAAATACCAGAACACAGCAATCATTCTGATATATTTTAAAAACAAACAAAAAATCAACTATAAAATAACATTTAGGTGTCTCAAACATACTAAATTGTTGTTCTGAAGTTAATTTAATCCATTATTAATGAACAGTTATATACTACAAGAGAAAAAAGCCAAACAGGTTTTTATTTGGCACAAGTGGGCTACACTAAGTGATAGTGTCTGTGCCGTGGGCAGGTGGGAGAGGACAATGTAGTACACACTAATTCAAGTGCACATCCTGAATTCTGACTGTCGCTTATCTGCTGCTTGGTCATAAGTCACCTCACTTCTGTGGCTTGGTTCTACTATCTATAATTAACAAATAACTAATATATGAAAGTAAGTATAAGTGTAAAGCAAATAGCACATACATACACAAACACACACACACACACACACACACACACACACACTATAATAGAGTTAAAGGTTAGTCACTAAAACTCGCCTAAAGGATTGAAGGAGAAAAGGCTCTGAGAGGTGTGACATGTATTGGTTCTTGCCAGTGTCTCCTCTCCAGCATTTGGTCCTTCTACTTTGAGAGGCAAAGCCTACCCCAGCACGCTGCTAACTGCGGATGGCAGGAAGAACCGCCTTGGCAAGAAGAGCTGAGAAACGAGGTTGGAAGGACTTCAGAGTTTTATGGGCTTCGGTCCTCCCCATTCCCACAAAGTGACTCTCTTCCTAACACACTTTGCTGTGAACTCTCAGGCGACATAGCAGTGGATTTTGCAATCTCTTAGCATGCCCTGTGCTTCATCCACTGGCATCCTGAATGCTGGACATGTTCCTGCCAACCCCTCCAGATTCTAATTCATTGCGGCTGCACTCACTTCTGGTTCTCATTCTCCCAACCTATGGGCAAAGATCAATCCCGGGTGGCATTTAAAACACCTTACCAAGTGCAGCACCTACCTGTCAAGGCCAACCTCATCCTAACCTCATCTATGACTGGTAGAGAGGGTACTCCAAAAGGCAGGTATTTCCTATCTCTCTTTTCAAACAATTTTAATGAAGAAAACTCATGTTGTAGTAACACACTCAGTTTCCTGTCCCCCTCCCCACTCAGCCAGACACAAATCCCACAGAAAGACACTCAACTCAAAGTTTCAAATTTTAAATCACATGTTTTAACTTGCTAAATTACATTAAGAAAAGGGAGGATAATGGAATATTGAAAGTTCCTTCATACAACTGAAGGCAAATATAAAAAGTGTGTCTCTCCATTACATAATTGGTTTATAGCAAGCCTGGGGGGGCAAAACGGCTCCCTATGCAATGTTGGCAAAGGCAGAATTGAGGAGAGGTGTGTCATAGAACACAAACATGATAACCACAAACGGGAAAGTAGGCAATTGCTATGGCCAAATCTAGAGACAGGGAAAGTGCAAGAGTTTTAATTTGGTTCTGCCATATTTGTTTGTGTAAGAGTTTCATGTTGGCTTTGCGCCTGGAAATGTATTTATCGTCAAGTAGTTTTTACATTAATACAGCAGATTGAAATATGTGATTAAATACATTTTCAGAGAGTATTTGCAGCTAGCAAGGGTTTGCACGATGATACATTACACCTGCTGAAACCTGGCTGAGCCATGAAACAGATTCTCAGGGAAGTCAAAGAAAGCCAAGATACAAGGGGACCCAAATAAGGCAGAGAGAGCCAAGATACACTGTTTACTACAAAGCCCAGCCTCTCTTTGCCTATAAAATTTTCATCCCCAAAGAAAATTAGTATTGTTCCTAAACTCCCAACTAATGAAAGACCTCCATACTGGAAAAAAATGTCAGTAGAAGTGGATAATGGATGCAGTTTGGAGAGTAAGGGGGAAATCAGGCTAAATACAAAGTGATAGGCTCAGAAGGGGAACTCGGAAGAATGTGTATTATGCAAATGCTATGTTCCAAAGGCTGTTTCTGCATTTCCATGGAAAACCTCATGTTAGGGAAAATTATTTCTGGGCCTTCAAATAGGAAACTAAAAGAGGCCTCCTTGGAGCCTGATAAATAACAACATCAACATGATGTTATAAAATAACAGACTGCATTCCTCTCAAGTATCTCAGAATCCCTTACAGACATCCTTTCAGTAATCTGCAGAGGATCCCCAAGATGCAGACCTCACTGGCTGTAGACTTTATTCAGAAGAAGCAATGACTTCCCAACTAGGGGTGAGGAGACAGGACTACATGCTGGGCCACCAACTTTATGTGACACCTCTCTATCCAATGTTGTTCTCAAGCTGATAAGTTCACAATAGGATCAATCAGAATCTCTTAGCCAGAATGGGTTACATGTTTACTACATCCCACTAGTGAAGATTTCTCAGAACTGATCCAAGATTTGTTTCCTATAAGCTCAAAGATAGTTTCCTATGATAAGCTCAAAGACAGTTTCCTATAAACTATAAATAGGATCACACCAGAGTTGTCATATTGGCTTCCCAAATAGAAATCTGAGACAAAATAAGATTGAAATACATTTCATTCTAAAACACCTGTTTGCCTTGAAATGTATATTTTAAACATTTGAGGTAGGAAGGACCTTAAGTTAGTGAAGCAAATTTTTATATGTTTTCTTTTGGATATTGGATACAAAAGAAATTACAAAATCACCCCTTCCCACATATCTAATAAGTGAACAAAAAAAATTAACCTAATGTATATCAGAATAGTAAGGAAAAGACGTGGATACAATTCCTACATTTTCTATCAATATCCCCAAAGATTATTTTCAGAATCAGGTTAAGAAGTATATCTAACAATAACCAAACAATTGTGTTCCCAGATGTTATCCAAGAGAAATAAAAATGTATGTCCAAAATAGATATCATATAAAAATTGTTCACAATAGTTAAAACCAAGAAGTGCCGGGCGTGTTGGCACACGCCTTTAATCCCAGCACTCAGGAGGCAGAGGCAGGCGGATTTCTGAGTTCGGGGCCAGCCTGGTCTACAGAGTGGGTTCCAGGACAGCCAAGGCTATACAGAAAAACCCTGTCTCAAAAAAAACATTAAAAAAAAAAAAAACAAGAAGCAACCCAAATACCTCTTACCAGGAGAATAAACAAATGTGATGTGCTGATGAAATTAATATTAGTAACCCGAAAGAGTTTATCTTGACAAAACCATTGAACTGTTGAAAGAATTCAGAGTCGAAGAAGTGTAAAGTCCATGGCTCTGGTTAAATGCAAACTAAATCCTTGGTAATAGATATTAAGCAATGGGTGATTATACAGGTTCAAAAAAGGTGTGTCAGAGAGCATACAGAAGAAATAGAAATATTCTCTCCCTTTAGCTTTGGTTCCATGAGTATACACATTTGTCAAATGTATCATATGTTAAGATGTGCAAAATCCACTACACATAAAAATATACAGTGGGCAAATAAAAAAGGGTAAGTAGACAGTCCAGACAAAAGACATGGAAACTATTAAAGATTAGAAAGGCTTTCTTTCCATGACAATATGCCATGGGTTCAGACATTTCCACTGTCTATCCAACTCATCACTTTCTGATGAGAAAGAAAGCTAAGACAAAAAGGCAGAAGTTCTAAAGTCAACCCACTAAAACCTCCCGATCTAAAGAGCAATGATGCAAGAGATGGAAAGGGGAATGTGAAAACCAGACAGGAGAGAATGTGCAACCTTCAGTGAGACATACACCCACATACACCCACACACACCCACACACACCTCTGGGAACTCACAGGCTATGACCAAATCCCACAATTTCCTTCTCGGGGACTAAAACAAAGAGCTGCAGGATAAATCCGAGCACATGAATACCTGAGGCCAATGGTCTTTGAAAGCAGTGAAAGTTCTAGAGGGCCACCTTGATTCATTCCAGAAGAACATCTGGACCTCACAGGAACAAGAAAGTCCCTAAATAAGTGAAGTAATAACCCTGGTTTGTGTGCCATTAACAGCTTCTGACCCGCCTCTTTGACCTTCTGTTCTCCCCCATCCACAAGACGTCATCCCAAACTAAAGCATATTGAACCTCAGTGCATCTAGTCCTGCAAGACATGTGAAGGGCATGACAGACCAGGACAGCCAGAGGCAAGAATTCATCAATAGCACCTTGGAAGGCAACAGGACCGTGTATATCTAACATAAACAGTACACAGAAAAACAGCACAGCAGGATTTCTGTTAGCACGCATCCCAGCAAATTGATAATCCAGTTGTGGGTTCTGTTGTAACATTATGGTACATGGAGCATACGTGATTAAATATAACCAGTCAATGCCTAACGCAAGAACAGGAAGCTTAAGTGTTCTGCGGTGATATCTTTGAACAAACATTGATGGAGAGGAATTAGCAAGAGACATTTTATTTATGACTTTTCTTCATTCCTCTCTATTTTCTTATACAAGTTCCTGGTGGGGAGAAGCAGAAAGGAAGGATGGAAAGAGATAAGGAAAATATCAGCACTTCCTGAGCACTGAAAACCAAGTTGCTGAAGCAACTGTCTCAGCCAGGGTTACTGCTGCTACGACAAAATGCCATGACCAGAAGAACTTGAGGAGGAACGGGTTTATTTGACTTACACTTCTACATCTATAGTCCATCACTGAGGAAAGTCAGGACAGGAACTCAACCAGGGCAGGAACCTGGAGGCAGGAACTGATGCAGAGGCTATGGAGGGATGCTGCTTACTGGCTTGCTCTTCATGGCTTGTTCAGCTTGCTTTCTTATAGAACCCAGGACCACCAGCCCAGGGATGACCCCACCCACAATAGGCTGTACCCTCCCCATCAATCACTAATTAAGAAAATGCCCCATGGGCTTGCCTTCAGTCCGATTCTATAGAAGCATTTTCTCACTTGAGGTCCCTACCCCGACCCCCAGACAACATTAGCTATGTCAGGTAAACATAAACGATCGATCTAGCACAGAGACTCAATTTTCCTGTGTTGGTCTATTGGATTCACGTTTACACTTAAACAGTAAGTTCAAAGACAAAAGCACACTGTGGGGCTGCATTCTTTTGTTCTGGTTGCTTAACTGAGTTCATTTCAAAGGCAGTGTCACTCTCCGTCTTAACCAATAACTAGATGGGGATCACCAAAGAGAAACTGGCAGTGACCAAAAGAAAATCTGTAAAGTCATCACAGTGAAACTCCTACCTGAAAAGAGATAAAAATGAATATCCTAACAATTACCCTAATGGCAAGAATCCCTTCTTATTTGCGTTTTAAGTAATCATGCTTTCTGTTACCATAAATTGAATGAAGCATCTATGGATGCTAAAAGCTTGTATTTTTTTCCCTCTCTCACAATGGCCCTATTTATTTAATCGAGCTTCCAAAACAATTTATCACAGTCAGACTCAGTGAAGCAACTAATTTAGGAAGATTGTAATCACAGAAAAAGGAAATCATGATTTGTAGTTACTTGGACTTACTCCACATCAGTGTGTGGTTATTTTCATTAAGACTTCACCCAGAGCAGGAGAAAAAAAAACCCATCCAATCAGTGTTGATAGAGAACATTAATCACCACCTAAACTGTGTGAGAAAAGTCAACTACAGCAAATGACATTCATCCAAGAATTAAAGGCCCCATAGAGCCTAAAAACAAAGTCAAACACAGAGAGACATCTATGCTCTTCCATAATTGTGCAGGAGAGAGTGTTGATAAAAATATAATATCAGTGTGTTTTGGAGGCAAATAACCAGGCAGCAGACCAGGCCAGGTCAAGGGGGTTCCAAGTAGAGAGGTTTATTGAGCGGGTGGGGGAGGGGGCAGAGAAGAAGAGAAAGAGACAGAGAGGGGAGAGAAGAGAGGAGAAAGAGAAGAAGAAGAGGAAAAAGAGGGCGAGGAGGGGGTGTCTTCCCAATTTATAGGGAGAATGACGTCACACCACTGAGGGTGGAGAATGAGCCAGGTGGGCTGTGGGATTGAAGGTGGTTGTCCTGGCAACGCAGGTAGAGGGTCACCTGGTTAAGTGTGGCTTGATGCTAACAGAGAGAACTTAAATTTTTAAAGAAATCTCCAAAAAGAAAATAAGAATGGGCTTACAGTGTATTTAAATTAAAAAAATAACAGTAAACTAGAAATATATCATCAATAATAATAAAATGATAAGAATGAACACCAATGGCTTATCACCCAGAAAATCGTATGCTCTGAGCCCTGACTGTAGTTGCACACGAAAACAAACTCAGACTCCAGAGTGGAACATTTCATACACAACTGTCAATCAAACCTCAAATGAAAAAAACCAAAGCTTCTCTGTCCGTTGATTCCTATCCGTGGCTCTGTCAACTACCACAGAGTACAGCAGAGGTTGAGAAACACGGCTGACCTCTCTCAACAATGTTAGAGCTCGCTCCATCCCAGCCTAATAAACACATGTTCCCAGTAACTCCCGCAATGAATGAGCCCCTTTCAGAAGAGAAGCAGGACTCACATGAACACTGCCCTCTTGATTAAAATGTCCACCGAGCCAGTGGACTGTGAAGGGCCCCCACCCCAAGTTGCATGCTTCAGGCTGCATTCACAATCAATTAGTTACATCAAATCCCCTTTTGTTTCTCTCCAGTGACTTTTTATCACCCTGTTATTTGACTCCTAAACAACTGCCTCACCTGGCTTTCTGCCAGATTCCCCACAAGCATGGCCCTCCCAGGAGACAATTTTCAGCCACAGAGATTCTCCTCCGTAATATGGTGAGTAGAGAAACGTCTTCAAACTATTTCCCCGGACCAGGAAAGGCATTTATAAAGTATTTGTTTAATTGAGGAGGTTCACATTTCTTTTTCTGCTCATTACCTGGAGTTTTTACAAGGCACCCTTTTTTCACATGTTTCAGAGCTGCGTGGTCAGCCCAGAACCAAACCCTCCTGGTTCTGATCTCTTTAGCACTAAATGACCACCTGACCTTTACATCTGCCCTTACCACCTCTGAAATAGACATTCTCTCTACAGGGCTGTTTGCTAGTGCTCCATCACTGTGACAAATACCCGAGATAAACAAAGTTTATCAAACATGAATGGTAAGTTCAACTGGACTCACAGTTTCAGAGAATTCAGTTCATGGTGTCTTACTCCTGTTGCTCTGAGGCTGTGGTGATATCATGGTAGAGGAGGGTCACTGTCTATGGCTACTGGAGAGTTGGGGAGGGCTGGGGACCTTTCTAAGGGCCCATACCCAGTGACCGAACATCCTTCCACTGGGCCCTACCTAATAAAAGTTCCATGTTCTAACAGTTCAATGGGCAACTAGTGCGCAAAGGCCTTTGGGGGTCATTTAGTATCCAAGCCATGATTTAAATAATTCTGTCAACCTTAAATGGGTCATATATTATCACTGACTCCCCATAAATGACATCGTGCAAGAAGGGGCTGAAACAGCATCAGAGGCAGTAGTGAAGAAGGACTGTGACAAAATAGTCCCTTCTGGACACGACGGGCACGCGCACTTCTGAACTTTCAGTAGCTGTGGCTGCTTTCCCAAGTCCTCCACAAGATCAAAGCAGTGAACATTTAGCGTGGCTATGCGTGGGGGAGCTCACCAGACCCCATCTCTAGCTGAGAATAATTGGCAGTTGATGGCTCCTAGGAAAGTCGGTTCCCTTCAAGGACAAGGCTTCAACCAGGTTACCCATGCTCCTCCAGCGCATCCCACATTTATGCATATGCAGGCAGCAATTGCTGAGCTCAGTGGATTGTGAAGAAAAATAAAATCAAGAGATGAAGTTGAGGAAGGGGTGTGTTGGGTTTGGGAAGAAGTCTGGGATGGGAGGTAATGACTATGATATAATATGACTATGATATGATATGACAAAATATACTGTTATGAATGTCACAAGGAATAGATAAATAATATTTAAATATATTAAGAACTATGAAAACTTCATAGAAGTAATTTGATGTTCTAATCATACTTTATTCCATACTTCTATCATTTCAAGCCCTACTCAGACTTAGCTTCATCCCCTCCGAACAAGATTAAATGGCGGCTAGTGATCCCTTCTAACTATCTATAGTGTTTTCTTCGGTCTTCTGTTGCCAGGTTATCTGAATGAGTTTCTCCTGCACGTGAGGCGCTGAGTGATCCCTGCAGGATTCCAGCCAGTGCTTTCTTTCCGTAATTACCTTGTCAATTCACCTCCTGCTCCATGTCTCCTTCCAAACCACAGCAAGGGTTTGCAAAACTGCCCATTTCCCTTCAAGGGTCTCTGAGTTTTGCCAGAGCAACAGCCACATAAATATGCTGATTGGTTCTATCAAGGATTTATAAGATTCAACTCCAGCTGCTCAGCAACCCATTCATGTATCTCTCCCCTGCTCCTCTTTCCATTGCCTAAACGTAATTATTCAAAACTTTGATCACTCACCCCAAGCACCAGACTCCCTACTTTGGCATGCCTCAATCTTGGCAGTCAACTCTCAGAAAAGAAAAACTTACAGTGTGCACCCCTTGGCTTCCCCCTTCTTTTTAAATCCTATACATTCTTCCTGCCTTGCTGCCGACTAGACAAAATGGTGTTGGCATTGCTACTTCCAAAACCTGCATCCCCTCAGTGGACGCAGCCTTTCATGTCCTTCCAAACGGCTGTCCTTTAATTCATTTCTCTTATCAATGTTGTTCTTCTACTACACTGATTTGCTTCCCCTTTTGCGTAGGATATCTGCTCAAACTTCTCAAGTTTTCAAATCATGGAGCAAACTTTTCCTTGCATTTGGCTTTCTCATGGTTATAGATCGCCACAAAATGCAGTCAGGCAACTTCATCTCAGTGATTATTCTATAGTGAACAATCAAATGGATAGTTTAAATAAACAATAAATGCAATTTTTAAAATAAAAACTAAATGAAATGGAAAAGCACTTTCCCACACTGGAATTTCTTACCCTTGGAACCACTAACATTTAGGAGCAGGCAACTGTGTTGTAGAGGGCTGGGTCTACAACACAGTACCATAAATGTCTGGAGGCATCCCTGACCTCTTTATGTAACTTCTTAGTAACATTCCCCACTTGTATAAATGAGAGCTCACAATATTGCTCACCAGCTTCCTCACAAAGGTTGTCTAACTCCTATAAGAGCTATCTTTGACTCTTTTTCAATATGTCATCCTCTCAGCCTCACAATGTAAGAATTGTATTCTAACATTTTCTTCTTGTGCTCTAAGCTGTATTTGAATTGCAGTATCAGTGACGTGAAGGGAAGTGCTGATTCCCTAATTGGTTCTTGACTGTGTCCATAAAGAAGGCAAGAGCCAATTGCTGGGCAAAGGGTAAAGGTGGAACTTTCAGGTCCCAGGAAGAAGAGAGGAAACATGAGGAGAAGGCTTTTTTGCAGACAAACCTTTGAAGGATAAGAAAATAGCAGTCATGTAAGGCCTTGGGGCACCTAGGACCTGCAGCCTCCATGGTGGGTGGGAGCCAAGGAGATAGTGGCAGCTAACAGTTAGGTGGTAAGATTAGGCAGGAGATTCTTCACCCAGCAATTGTGTTAACTGGCAAGGTCTAAGATTATAAGACTGAGTGTGTCGTTTTTATCTGCAAATTCAAGGGTCATGGGTGGGACTGGTAGCACAACTCTCGGGCATAGATGGATGATGGTGACTTGAAGCTAAGAGTGTGATTGCAGCTCCCACAAAAGGTGCCAACTGGCCACTGGCAGAGCTAAATCAGGAGAGAGTGGGACCAGAGGCAGCCGATCACAGAGCTAAACTGGGAGCAAGAGCTGCAGACCCAGGCAAAGGAGGAAGCTTGTTTTTAAAATTACATGCAACAACACTCCTACGATCTCTGTATGAAATCTTTCTTAACTCAATCTCGGTTTGACTCTTTTGTTATGCTCTCATACAGCACTCTAAACACTTTATTTACTGTCATCTTTTGGTATCACCCACAAGCAATTCAGAGCGGTGGTCAGGATGCCTTAGGGTCCAAGTAATAGGAAGATGAGTTCTGCATCAGATCATGTATGAATTTGCCACTCCATATAAAAAAGGTAGAGGCCATAGTAGGAACTGTTCAGATGTACATCAAAGTCCTGGGTCTTTTTCTCTTGATGCTCTCTTCATTGCCTATGGCCAAGCATCAACAGCTCTTACCAGTGTAGTCTATGAAATACCCAGGGAATCTCATCTCTCCATCATCACTGTACCCCAAATATCTGCAGCTCTCTGTGTGATTCAGGGACTACTACACATGTGCACTTTTAAACACTATATAGGGTGTAGAAGTGTCTTGAGAATAGAAGATATTGTAGGGATAGCTCCGGAATGGAGAGTTACAAACAAGAGATGCAACCAGGTCTGAGAAGTTAGGCCAAAGCAATATGTCCAGAAGACAAATGGAGAATTTACAAACACTCACATGCATGCACACACACACACACACACACACACACACACACACACACACATTAACACATTGACAGACTGGAGGGAAAACTGAATGAAAAATAAACAGGCCAAGGAACCTAGAGCATATGGAGAGCATCATTAACAGAGGCATAACTGCCTTCAGCCTGTTTCCCTATCCTTAATGCACAGGATATCTATACACAAAAGGCAGTGTGCACTTTGGGATTAGCTAATGTGTTACTTCATAAAGATGTGTGTTCTCTTTGTCTCAGAGGCTCCATTTGAAAACCTTTGCTAGGCAAACAATCAAAAGCCCAGGAAGAAATCTGCAAGATGTTCCTGTGCCACTGGCAGCGCAGCAGAAGAGACTGGTCACAGCTTTTTTCCATTTACTTGATAAGATAATTTCTGAAAACTACATAGCAACTCTATGAAAACATAGGTACAAACTTACACTTAAAATGTTTGCATTAGCAAATCATATTCTTGCTATAATTATACAAGCTAAAAAAAATTATTTGTTGAGAGGCTTTGCCTAAATATACCAAAAATAACCATGGTGAGATTTGTGCTAAAAAGAATTAGAAATCTCTAAACTTCGTATCTTAATTATTTTCCAGAGATCTTGCACTATGGTTGGCTGCTTAAAGGTTCATTTTAAGTGGGCAGTGATGGTACTCAGAGGATGGATTTCAGGGGAGTAGCGTTTACTCTTGCATCCGGCACAAGCAGCCACCCAGCAGAAAAGACCCATGCTTGGACACATTGCTACCAAGGCAGGGCCAACACCGCATGCCAGAGGCATTGGCTCAGCGTCATTCCCTCCTCTTGTGAAGTCCCACAAGCTCAAAATTCAACTCAAAATTGCAGTTGTCAGCCTCACCAGGACTGTCCTGAAGAAAAAGGGATAATCTCACAGCAGTTTCTGAGACTTTGCTTCCAAATGTCTAAGATTAGCTGTTCCTCACAACGTGAAGGAGGAAGGCCTGGGATTTAATCATTTGCCTTGTCTGAACAGGGTAAAAAGGAACTTGTGCCACCCACCAAACCCTACATACCTTCCAGTCTACTATAGGGAACCTCCACCATAATGGCCTATTGGCCACGGTGCAAGGGAGAGAGTATTCTAGAATGTTCTAGCTTCCAGGGGCTTCTGCATTTTGAGAACACATAAATCAGTGTCTTAAAAACTATAGACATAGTTGGTGCCTTTACCACATGGCTAATCTCCTATCTACCATGAGATTTGTACACCGGCATCATTGTAATGTCCTGTGCTCTCTCCCCTCTGGGTTTCTATTTAGCCTCATTTGCTGTAATGGCAAAACCTGCTACAAGCACTAAGAAAGAGGAAACAGGAAGTTAGAGGGCCTGACCCAAGTGTGGCATGCAGACCAACATGCTGCAGAGCACAGGCTTCACTGTTACAAGGACCTGCACTCAACTTTGTCTTTTACTTTTGATTCCTGCCAATCAGCTGGACTAGAAAAATTGTTCCCAGTAAATGATATCTCCATAGTGGAGGCAAATGAGCTTGGTGGAAAAACATACAGAGTAAACTCTGAGGCCAGATAAGGCATATTTCCACCCTATCATCACACACAAAAAAGGCTCTCTCTCTCCCTCTTTCCTTCTCTCCCTCTCTCCCTCTCTCCCTTCCTACCTCCCTTCCTACCTCCCTTTCTACCTCCTCCCTCTCTGCCTCTGCCTCTCATTCTCCCTCTCTTCCCTCTTTCTCCCTGTAAATGAAATAAAAATATTCTTTTAAAAAAAAAATCCCTAAACCGGGCGTGGTGGTGCACGCCTTTAATCCCAGCACTTGGGAGGCAGAGGCAGGCGGATTTCTGAGTTCGAGGCCAGCCTGGTCTACAAAGTGAGTTCCAGTACAGCCAGGGCTATACAGAGAAACTCTGTCTCGAAAAACAAAAACAAAAACAAACAAACAAACAAAAAAATCCCTGCCGTCCACTGAGTTTTCTCTGTACTGTTAGCTGTTTTCTTCAATATTTCACCAAATATAAAATGTAAATAGCTTATTTTGGTCGAAAGCAACAATAACTCCCTGTTACCACATTCCCTCTGTTCTTCCCACACCCAGATCCAGCCATACTTCCCATCACCCGCCGCCGGGGCTCGGGGTTCATCTCTCCATCACCCTTCAGGGCTCCAGGTTCATCTCCCCATCACCCTTTGGGGCTCTGGGATCATGTCTCCAGTGTTTTAAGACAGTGACTCTGATTTTAGTGCATGACAGAAACAAACTTGCAGTTTTTTCTCAAATTACCCTTGCTATAAAATCTGCTAAAACTCACTTCTCTGCTATAGAACACTGCAGAAAGAGGGGGGTAGGGGAAAGAGAGGAAGAAAGAGCAAAAGGAAGGGAGGGAGGGAGGGAGGGAGGGAGGGAGGGAGAGAGAGAGAGAGAGAGAGAGAAAGAAAGAAAGAAAGAAAGAAAGAAAGAAAGAAAGAAAGAAAGAAAGAAAGAAAAGGGGGAAAGGGAAAGGAAAGGAATGGGCCACCACCGTCACTGTTCAGGCTCTCTGGAAACTGGGGGCTTTTTAGCAAATGACTGGCAAGCAGATCAACAGGAGAGAAAACCAGTCAAATTTAGGTGTCAATATTCAATAGGCTAGAGTCCCAGGCAGTACAACAAAAGCCAAGAAGAGGAACCCACACATTCACACACTACCTTTTTTTTTTCCTTTTCCTAGTGCCAGTAGATATCAGACTCCAGATTCTTTAATCCCTAAAACAGATCTGTACCAAGAATGGCCGTGGGGCTTGTATAGCTGAAGCTACTTCTTTGCTTCCTCTTGTCCTGAGGCTCTAGATTCTACACTGCTTTTCCCAGCACTCCAGCCTGCAAATGTGGGATCATTTAACCTGTAGTCATATGAGCCAATCTAATAAATCTTTCAATTATACATACATCATATTGGCTCTGTTCTCCTGAAAAACTGATACAATATCAAAAGAGTGCAAATTTTCCAATAATCAATTATTTTAAAAACATCAATACAATTATCATTTATTGTCATATATTATCATATAATATGGAAATAAATCTTTAGTATCACTTTAAGTATCACTTTAGTATCACTATTTACTATTTACAGTCACTTTTACTATTAGCTACCATATTGTATCAAACACTTTGCAATTATCTCTCTTTTCATTTTTCATGTGTGTATGTGTTTGTGTGTGGTGTATACATGTGTGTGTTTGGAGGGTGCTCATTCATGGTTACACATGTAAAAGACAGGAGTCGATATTGTAATATCTTCCTCAATCACTACTTCACCTCTGCTGTCTTTCTCTCAGACAGGGTTTTTCTCTGAACATTGATCTTTCCCATATCAGTGGTTCTGATTGGCAGCGAGCCTTCAAGATCCACCTTTCTCCACTCTCCAAGATTCACTCCAATGACACATCTAGCTCTTATGCAAGCCCTGGGGATCAGAACTCTCTCGGGTTCTCACATTTGTACGGTAAGCCCTTTCCCCCAGTCATTTCCCCAGCCCATCTCATTTTTTTTTATGTGGACATTTACTGTGTGCTCAAGGTCAAAAGAGGTAACACTCAAGTTCTTTTGTTCCGCCCACCCCCCATGATAAAGCCTGTGGAGGTTTTTGTTTTCTTTCATTAAAATATGTGAGCTACTCTTACCATCACTGGGGCCCATGTGACTGACTTCCCTTTATTTCCAAACACCTCCTTGCACATTTCCTTACTCTGTTCTCTCATTTGAGTAGCATATGTGACCTAAGAACGCTGCTCAATGGGTCTCAAGCTCTGAGAGGATTACCAATATTTGAGGCCCAGCCCACTTTCTAGCTTCTTTCCCATCTCAGAGGTCATACTATTGGGTTAATTAAGCCACTTTCCCCCACTCCTCTACATATATAGAGAACAAATCAGCTATCTTCCCTAAACCGGAGACAGGCGAGGACAAAGAGGATGGGAATCCAAACTTGAAAACATTAATTAGTTAGGTCTAGGAGGCCAACTTCCGCCTAGCTGTGAGATTCCCCCTGGTCCTGAGTCATAACGAGTGTAAGGTTTCTGAACAAATTCTGTTCTCCTTTCTCCTTTGACATGATGGGTGTTGGGTAGATGAGTATTGGGGAACAATGATACACAAAGTGGAGAGCGTAACTCCTCCCTCCGGTTTAATGTAGCATTCAAAGGAATTATCTTTTATGACATTTGACTTGAACTGTATGTTTTTTCCTTGCTACGGGCTATTAACATGAATATTGCACCATGGAGGGGATTTTTGTTTTTCTTCTGATAGCCATCTTTCAGCAAGTCTGGCTACAAGTTAATGAGATCAGCATTTCAAGCGCCAACTATTGTGTGGCTTGCTGCCTGTACTTGCTGGACTCTACTTTCCCCATAGTCTGCCTCTGCCTCTATCACTGGCTTTATCTTGTAATGAGAATTAATGCACTGATTTAAATGAGTGATAGGAAATATGATCTATTATGCCTGCTGGCGGATAGTGTGTTTCACCTCATTACCACATTCTTAAAGAATAATTAGCATCTCTGGGGATGAATTGCATACGACAGAGCCAACATCTGCAGATACCTTTATTCATAGTCAGAAGACAATGGCTCTATCCCTTGCACATGGTCAGCCCCAGCCGAAAATGTCACAGTTCAGAAAACTGAGGTGATTCTCCAAGGGACACAGACGGCTGTGTCCCATACACAGCTCCACAATTGTTTCTACTGTCTGATCTTTGCATTTTTTCCAAAATTATTTATACCCGTCAAACACTTAATTAAAGATCATAAGTAAGATGGAAAACTGGCTAGACTTAACTAAAATATTCACCTTCAAAACCCAAGAGTTCATGAGTTAAAAAAAAAAACAATAAGCATACGGCCTTTGTTCAGTTTATTTATCTGTATCTGTATTTCAAGTGGATACAGAAACTGAAAGGCAAATTTAATGTAGGTCTAATACACTTGAAATCATCTTTATATATTGTCAATTTAGAATTTATAGTTAATTAATTCTAATTCTAAATTGATAATGTCATTAATATTGACACAGGATCTCCCCATAGCCCAGACCTCCTTGACATTGTAATCCCCACCTCGTATTCCTATGCCTCCTGAGTAGCTGGAATTACAGGTATATGCCATTATATCAAAAAGTGTAAATCTAACGTTAAATGCATAGCCTCATCCCCTTGGTCTTACAAACTTTACATGCCCCAGTACAGGGGAACACCAGGGCCAAGAAGTGGGAGTGGGTGGGTAGGGGAGCAGGGGGGTGGGGAGGGTATAGGGGACTTTCGGGATAGCATTTGAAATGTAAATAAAGAAAATATCTAATAAAAAAAGATTAAAAAAAAAAGAACATACCTCATAAAATCTTACCCAAAAAGTTGATAGTTGAACATTACAACCTGCATGGGTTAATAATGCTGCTCACAGAAGTCACAAGTTTTTAAGGAAAAATTCTAGAACCTGGTGCGGTATCTTTTTTCCCCTGTGAGTTGTTGGCCAGAAAGCCTCCCGAGGCATCCAAAACAATAAATGCCATTTGCTCTATCAAAACTATAGAGTAAGATCCTATCACTGAAACACCAAAAATGGTGGATACAGGATACAGAGAAATGACACTGGAATCTAGCTAGAAGTTTCCTCCCTACTGGCTAGCACTCATAGTACCAAAAGGTGCTGTGTAGGTTGCTGAAGGAGACATTAAAGGTCTTCCTGAGTATGGACCCCCTCATGGTACAATATCAACTTGACAGGCAAGATCTACTCACTGATGCCATAGTGTCTCTGTTTAGGGGGTAACCACTCACTTTCAACTTAGGTTAGAGGCCTGCCTTATAGGACAGAGGACATGCTGGTAACTATGAATCTGGTCAAATGCCTATGGCTGAGACAGACTCTGATTTAAGTGTTAGAAGAGCCAATCCTGCAGCACATACTTGTGATCCCAATATTCAAGAGGCTAAGGCAGGAGAATTGAGAGTCTGAGGCCTGGATTACACAATGGTACTCCACTAGGAAGTAAAGGAGACAGAAAAGGAAACCTAACCAAAACTGTTCTCGGAGGAACCACGTTATCTCTAATGTAATGTTTTTCATTATTGCTTTCTGGGTTGAGCTTTTTTGGTGTATTGCTTCTATGGATAGAATCTATTTAACCTTCTATCTGCTAGAATTTTGATTTTCTGTTCCTAAAAACATTTTTAGAATGTCTTATTTCTTTAAAAAGAAGGTTTTATTGTATAATCAGTCCTGTGGACCTCTTTTGGCGGTCAAGAATGCCTTGGGTGCTTGATTAAACTAGTGTGTGAGAATCCAACTTTAAGCACAAAACAATCTGTATAAGTTATTAGAGATCTAGAATTAACATTTGCTTTTGTGAAACACACATAGGGACCACGGTTTGGCTAAAAGTTCCCAATGATTTATTGCATTTACTATGATTTTTGTGCCATCCTCCATTCATCACTAGAATAAATTTTGGTTGTCAGACAGGCCCTCATGTAGCTCAGGCTGACCTTGAACAAACTGTGCAGCCAAAGTTAGTCTTCATGCACCTGCTCTATCTCCTAAGTACTGGGATACAGATGTGTGCTACCACACCCAATTTGTTAACTGCATTTTCTGTTGAAGTCCCTTGAGGACAGGAGCATCGGCTTGTCTCATCATCAGACAGTGACCCTTAGGAACATAGGTTTCAGTAGTCTCTTTTATTTCCAAAACTAGAACTTACCATGGTTTAATAAGCCCCTAATACAAGGGTTCTCAACTTTCCTAATGTTGTGACCCCTTAATATAATTCCTACTGTTGTGCTATTATTATAATTGTACAGTTCCCTCTCTCCATCCTCTACTCTTCTGCCATCTCTCATACTTAAAAACCTCCGCCGGGCATGGTGGTGCACGCCTTTAATCCCAGCACTTGGGAGGCAGAGGCAGGCGGATTTCTGAGTTCGAGGCCAGCCTGGTCTACAAAGTGAGTTCCAGGACAGCCAGGGCTATACAGAGAAACCCTGTCTCGAAAAAACCAAACCCCCCCCCCCAAAAAAAAAAACCTCCAGCATAGTATGCATTGGCCAAACTCCAGCTCTGCCATGACTCTATTTCATAGATGAACTCTTTCCAATCTTTTAAGTTGGTTAATGGCTATGATACCCTGATGGTGTCCATATTTCCCAGTTTAAATTACCAAAAGATAACCCGAGATGTCGAGCTTGAAATGCCAAGTCACAGATTACCAAGCAGTCCATGAAGCTGCCCCCTCGGCCTTTGGAGTTTCCTGCCATCCAATCAGCAATGTTTATGCTCTTTAGGAGCGTGAGCAGAATAAAGAGGATACCAAAAGCTGTCTTCCGAAAGTGTCCACGAATAGGGAAGATTCACATAAAAGTTTGTAAGCCTGGAGTAGATAGCATATGTCTTAGTTAAGGCTTTACTGCTATGAACAGACACCATGACCAAGGCAAGTTTTACAAAGGACAACATTTAATTGGGGCTGGCTTACAGGTTCAGAGGTTCAGTCCATTATCATCAAGGAAGGAGCATAGCAGTGTCCAGGCATACATGGTGCAGACAGAGCTGAGAGTTCTACATCTTCATCTGAAGGCTGCTAGCAGAATACTGGCTCCCAGGCAGCTAGGATGAGGGTCTCAAAGTCCACACCAACAGGGATACACCTACTCCAACAAGGCCACACCTTTTATTAGTGTCGCTTCCTGGGCCGAGCATATACAAACCATCACATTCACTCCCTGACCTCCATAGACTTGTCCAAACATATGTGTCTATGGGCACCATACCTAAAAATAGCATAATGCAAAATGCATTTAGTTCAATTTCAAAGGTCCCCATAGTCTATGGCAGTCTCAACAATGTCAAAAGTCCAAAGTTCAAAGTCTCTTCTGAGATTCATCCAATCATGTAACTGTAACCCCCAAAGTGAGACAGAAAACCAGGTGGGCAAACTCCAAACTCTGCATCTCCATGTCTGATGCCAAAGCAGTCTTCAGATATCCACCTCTTTTTTCATCTTTGTTGACTGCAACAAACTTCTTTCTACTGGGCTAGTTCCACTCCCTGTTAGCAGCTTTCCCTAGCAGATAGCCCATGGCTCTGGCATCTCAAACATCTTGAGATCTCCAAGGCAACTTCAAATATACAGCTTCTTGTTCCAGTGTCTGAGACCTACACGTGATTTTCCAGGATCCTCCAATGTGCTGACATCACGTCTCCAGCTCTACCTTTTGTAAGCTCATGTTGATCCATTCCTCTGCTGCTACTGTTCTTGGTGATTATCCCATGGTACCAGTATCTCCAATACACTGGGTTCTTCTATTGCAACTAGGCTTCACCAATAGTCTCTCATAGGCTCTCTTCATAGTGCCAAGCCTTAAATCCTTTCAATGACCACTTGGCCTTCCATAAACTCTCACAGTGCCAAGCCTCAGTTGCTCTTCATGACCCCTGCATGTCTTCAAAACCAGTACCACTTGGGTGACTCTTACATTAACAAGTACAGCTGCTGCAGAAGGTTCAACCTTGGCTGTCTCTAGAACACAGCTTCTTTGTGCTCTCAGAAAGCACTTCCAAGAGGATTTCACCTCAGTGATGCTGGTCTAGTCTTAATCACCACTAATTTCTTAGCTCCAGATAACCAGAATCAATTATCCCAGTAATCCCTTCTATTCTGGATTCTAAATCCATAGCCATGGGGCCAAAGCTGCAGGGTTCTGATGCTTGCTGGAGCTGGAATATGGCCCCCTGTTCTTTTACATCATCATCTGCTTTCTGTTTTCTAGCTTCTTCACTGCCTAAGCTTGACTGTCCTGGAACTTGCTCTGTAGACTGACTTTGAACTCAAGAGATCTACATACCTGTCTCCTAAGCAATAGGATTAAAGTGGTCCACCAAGCCTGGATTTAAGTTTTTCCTCTCTTAGCACTTTCTCTAGGCTAGCCTTGAACTCAGAGATCTGCTTGTCTTTGTCTCCTATGATGAAAGGTTTGTACTATCATGCCTGGACCTAAATTTAGCTGGGTGGGATCTTGCCCCTAGGTCCCTTAATTAAATTTAATATACTTGAACACAGGATTCAGCTCCATTTCACTTCCTGGTGCCCCTTTAATACTCAAACCATATATTTTCTATTTTTCCTTTCTCAGCTTGCTATGCTTGTTTAAAATGCTCCTGAAACTTAACCAGAGAACCAAGTATATGATGAGTGTTTCTGAGACTTCCTTTGTAAGTGCAATTAATCTAAGTCTCTTCACCTTAGCCTCAGGCAGACCCTTCAGAAAGAGCAAAAGGAAGCCACATTCTTTACCAAAATACCACAAAAACAGTCTCTAGGCCACATATTGAAATTCTCCACTTTCCTCTTGGGCCAGGTCCGCACAATTCAAATCACTTCTAGTAACAAAGTCTTCCATATTCCTACTAGGATAGCTCATTAAACCCCATTTAAAACATTCCACTGCTTTCCAAATCCAAAGTTCCCAAATCCACATTTTTCCAAAGAAAAGCATGGTCAGGCTTAGCACAGCAATACCCTAGTCCCTGGTACCAACTTCCGTCTTAGTTAAGGCTTTACTGCTGTGGACACCATGACCAATGCAAGTCTTACAAAGGACATTTAGTTGGGGCTGGCTTACAGGTTCAGAGGTTCAGTACATTATCATCAAGGCAGGAAGCATAGCAGCACCCAAGCAGGCATGGTGCTGGAGGAGCTAAGAGTTCTACATCTTTGTCTGAAGGCTGCTAGCAGAATACTGGCTTCGGGCAGCTAGGATGAGGGTCTTAAAGCCCCCACCGACAGTGACACACTTACTCCAACAGGGCTACACCTTCTAATAATGTTGCTCCCTGGGCTGAGCATATACAAACCATCACACCATAACTGACACATCTGTGAAGTATGACTGTAAGTTTTAAAAATAAACATTGCACATCTGTTCTAATTAGAGCTCAATGCCAAGATCAAACAACTGACATTTTAATCGAACTATAGTCAGATATATGAGTCCTCATTGATGTGTTTCACACATGGTCAGATCATTGGAGGGTGTCAGCAGTGAGTATCACAGCACTTCTATAAGTAAGCAGTAAGAGATGAAAGGGGCCTCTTTGCATAAAATTTGACTAAATATTATGTTAGCATTAGACTCATGAGTCAAAAGGCAGAAAAGGGGGGATGATTTCTATCACTTCTCGGCAGTGTGATGCTCAGAAGAAAGTCTGTGTTATAAACATGAAGAGCAGNGGGTGTCAGCAGTGAGTATCACAGCACTTCTATAAGTAAGCAGTAAGAGATGAAAGGGGCCTCTTTGCATAAAATTTGACTAAATATTATGTTAGCATTAGACTCATGAGTCAAAAGGCAGAAAAGGGGGGATGATTTCTATCACTTCTCGGCAGTGTGATGCTCAGAAGAAAGTCTGTGTTATAAACATGAAGAGCAGAGTAAAATTAGTATAGATTGAGACAATGGATGATCATTTCCAAGGATGGCATTAATAACAACTCTATTAGAAATGTGTGATTTAAAAACATCATCTTTATTGGTCACCACAATCCCTACTTGTTCTCTAAATATTGATTATGGGTCCATCAATTATGAGTATATAAAATAGCTACTTACCATTTTTGTATCATTAAACTATACCATCCATGGGTACCATGTTTCCCTTTACTGTCCACTTCATTGTGCATAGAAGTAGAGAATTATGTAAGTTGCTCTTCTCAAAATATATACATTCACTCAGGCACTCTCACACAAACACATAAAAAATAAATGAATAAAAATTTAAAGGTGCATCTCTTCCTAATATCAGCGTTAGTTTTATTAGTTTTTAATTGTATCTCTAGATGAAATGTCAATAATGACTTGATTTGGTATATTAAAGATGATTTCCTCTGTAATTTGTTAGTTGATGTTTAAAGATCTTCTATATTCAGAATCCCATCACCTTGTCTCTGGTACCTACAGACAACATTTTATAGAAACAAAATCATGAAATGATACTTGGAGGGTGAAAGACACTATGAAAGACACTTGTTATCAAAAATATTCACTGGTCCAGCAATTTTCATACACTAGCATGAAGACTAGAAATGTGAAGATGAATATGTCATAGTCCAAGCTTTAACAACAAATTAGGTTAATAAGACACATTTTAAATAAAAACATGATATTCCAAATCTTCCCTGCACCTGAAAAGGGTCATTGTCTTGGCCTGGAAGAAGGGCTACTGAAATGATTAATTTAGTGTCTATAGTTTCTATTAAATCTCCTTAAATGTACATATGACACATCCAAAGGGTCTTTTGTTAAATCTGCAACTAGGACTATCAGAATTCTTTCTGTTCTGCCTAATAAAACAGCTTCAAGCAACACTGCAGGGAGAGTATGGAATTATGGCTATGGGGGCAAGAAGAAACAGAATCCCATCTCCACCACCAGCATAGATCATGGACTCACTATGGAATTTCTCTAAGTACCGACAGAATGGGGTGAAGGTGTTAGGACAGTGGTAGAGCCTTTGCCTAGCATATGCGAGGCTCTGGGTACTGTCCCTTGTGCTGGGGTGGGGACAAAGCTTATGAGCAAATTTAGGCATAAAAGGAGAGAAGAGAAGGATGAAGGGAAGTGGGGAAGGCAAAGAGGAGCCACAAGAGGAAAGAGATAAAAGAAAACGATGTGTGGCAGGATAACATTCATGTCGAATCATGAAGGGAATAGAATGTGGACAAAAATGTAATCTGGCTTCAAAAGCTCACCACTCTTAATACAACCTTCTCAAAGATATGAGCTAGTGATTTCTTGAAGTGCCGTGTCTACGAAAATAGAATGGATTTTGATACAATTTCCGCTTTCCCAAGAGGGGCTGCCTGGGATGAGAAGTGAATCAGGTACTCAGGTGTCATCTTGTGAACCTTCTGCCCATTTTAACTTGTAAAATAAAGGCTTTAGCCAGTGATTGTGCAGGGGAAGGAAAGGTGGAGCTGAAAAGTTTGGGGGAGAAGGAGGAGAGGGAAAGAATAAAGGACAAGGGAGGAAGAGGCGGAAGAAAGATGGAGCAGAAACACATGGCCTGGAGAAACACAAGTTATAAAGAATCTCATAGATGGGGAATATAGTAGTGTAGTGGTAGATCTGCCCAATCTAGGTACACAGCTTGTATTCATATTAATTGAGTTGTGTCTTCTTTACACAGGTTTATTTGGGTTGGAGAATTTACCTCAACAAAGAGAAATAAAACTTATATTATATATAGGAAGAAAAAATAATAATCAAATATACATATTTCAGCATGTATGGTAATCAGTTAGGTAATTACATTTTTTAAAATAAATTAAGTAAGTAAACTAGTGGAGAACAATATGGGGGTAGGAAAAGTAACTTTAGATAAGTGGACAAGAAACTTTTTTTTTTTTAAATTTTGAACATCTGAGCTGACACCTGAAAGCACTCTTAGCAAAAGGAACAAGAGCAGGCGCAATGAAGCTGTAACTAGAATGATCTGCATATAACTCAGCATGTGGAAGAAGACTAGAGCGAAGGAAAGAGAGAGAGAGCACGGAGAGGTATTCAGTTCAGGGACAGCTTACATGGGAGTGGTCAGGGGAATTGTAGGAACTCAAACTTAGGGAAAGCTGTTAAAAGGTTTCTAGTTTATAGATTTTCTTTTAGATAGCAATGGTTATTATGTCAATGGAAGAAAGATTGGCAGAGACCAAGAAGAAAGCTGTGGCAAAAGTTAAGAGCATGGTGAGGGCTGGGAAGGTACCAGAATCGCAGAATTGAACCTACACAGTCTAAAAAGACCAAATGTGGTGGTGGTGGGGATCGGGTGGTGGTGGTGGTGGTGATGGTGGTGTGTGTGTGTGTGTGTGTGTGTGTGTGTGTGTGTGTGTTTTAAAGAAGTTGATTTGGATATTTAGAGACATGATAAAGAAGACAGATTAAAGAAGAGAGAGGTAAAAAGAACTAATAAGTTACTGGCCACATGCTATCAGTATTTTCATTTCTCTTAAACCTCTTAACAATTTACAGAAGAGGATGCTCTAAGCACCCCTCCCTTTTTTTTTTTTCTTTTTTGGCCTCTGGGATAAAACTGAGACAAACGGACACACCCAGAGAAGAGAGGGAGACAGTAAATAAATTGCCCACAGTCTCGCTACTTGGTGAAAACGATTCCAGATCCTGCTTCTGACTCAGAGCTGTGCCTTTTCTTTACCTTCGATCTTTCTCTGGGACTGTAAGAAAAACTGGGGATGGAACAGGATCTTGAGGTCAGTCAGTCTGTCAGAAGAACACTTGTAGAAAGGAAAAATTACCGGAAATCAGACTGGTTGAATTCTTTAACAACTCTATCTACTTCCGGAATTTCACCAAGGGCATCGTGTAAAGACTTTATATAACTCATGGAGTCTTTCCAGGCTCTGCCTCCTAAACTCATTAACCTTACCTTATTGGCTTAATGTACGAGCATTTTATGCCCACACTGTGTAATGCATTAGAAAAGCCCTTGATAGAAAGCTGCAGGCTGTGCAGAATTTTGGATTCCCTTTGCACCCCACGTGGGAAATCCTTTTCCCAGGAGTTCCATGAGCTACTCTTACCATCACTGGGGCTTTCAGAAACTCCACCCCCGAGGATTTCCCATCCCCTCTGATCTCATCAGGTATGCTTGGCTTCAGGCCACACCTGAACTCCAGATGTACATTTTGGAACAGCTGGATCTCCTCAGACAACTAATGAGCCGATATTTAAGGCTTATCATCTAGGTTTTCTGGCCTCATACAAAAATATCCCAGTAGTTCACTGTGGTCTCACAGAAGCCAAACTCTTCTAACGGCTTACTATAGCACTACATCCTGAAGCTCAGTAGCACCTCACAGTAGAAAGCCAGTAAAAGGCACTCTTCCAGACACACACTGGCCCAAGGATGCCGTGGATATAGCCATCATTAAACTGTACAGAGTATGACTTTCTGTGTCCACACAGACTAAGAGGAGGCCCTGAATCAGATGGATCTTAGTGCATAATAACAAAAATTAATATACTCCAAGTAAATATTATAACTGTACATTTACACATTACAGCTTCAAACACAGTTAATAAAGGTAGACCAAAACATCGACTGAAGAGCATATTATAGTAAGTGGATTAAATACGTCTATACCACAAACTGATGGGTTTAAAAAACTATAACAAACAGAAGTATGGATTGAGAAATGGTAATTTAGATATTATATACCTTTAATATGTTCTAAACACTGTTCTAATTACTGGTAATTTAAACCTGAAAAATATTCTATGAAGAGATATCATCAGAATATACATTCAGTAGATAGTAGAAACAGGTTATACCCAAATTGACAGAGCCAGTTGTGTATAGAATAAGTATTAAAACCTTCCCAATCTTCTCCATAACTTGCATTCTTAACTATTATTACATCACCCTTCTTTGCAATACGATTAACAAACTATGCTACTTGATCTCTGAGTCACCTATGCTGCTAAGGAGCCTCTCAATCATGCTCCTATAAATAAGTTCAGTGAGTACATTGATTCACTATGTTGAATTTCGGTTGAATTATTTTTTTGGTATTTTTTGGTGCCATACCTGGGGTGAAAAGAAGTAATGAAACAATATTTTTCAGATACACCCACCATGTTTATAAACTAATAACTAACCAAACTGACTTCTTTGGTGTCTTAATTTTATTTCTGATGCTGTAATAAAATATCTTGAGAATAAGAAACTTAAGGAGCATGGGTTCCTTTTATCTCTCAATTCTGGGCAGGAAAGGCAAGGCATCAGAAACTTCAAGTAGCTAGCTATATCCACAATCAAGAGTAGAGAAAGAATGAATACATATGTAATGGCACTCAGCTCACCTGTCTTCTCCACTCACACAATTCAAGATTGTCTGCATAGGGAATGATACCACCCACAGTGGACTGGATCACCCACCTTAATTAATGGAATCCAGACAGAATGGCTACAAACCAACCTAATTGAGACAATCCCTAACTGAGACTATCTTCCCAAGAGACTCTAGATTGGGTCATGTTGACAATCAAAACTAAACATGACACCCAAGAAGTCTCAACTATTTTTAAAATGCATATATTGAAACCTAAAAACCATATTTTTCAAACAAATGTCTTTGAAATAGTCATTTTTTTTTAGATAGGAACTTTAATTTAGAACTGTTTGTTAAACACTGAAAATATTCTTTTAATATTACTCTTTTGTCTAACAGAAATCCTGTAGTGTTTGATCATTGTCTTCCCCCACTCCCTCTAGCCTCTGTTAATTAGTTCCTACTCTTTGTGTCAACAGATTCACTTGTTTAAGATTCTCCATTTAAGTGAAAACATGCAGTATTTCTTTTTCTGTGCATGGCTTATTTCACTTACTAAAATTAACTCTTGTAAAGAATACTGATATTATAAATAAGCTATTTATAATCATAAAACATATATGTGATTATAATATATTTGTAATACAATATAAATAACACTTCTATTATAAATAAACTATTAGAAACACTCCAATAAATTCATAGAAATGCAACTGTCTTTTGAACATGCTGGCTTCAAATCCTCAGGACAAATAACCTAGAAAATTGCTAGATCACATGGTAATTCTAGTTTTGTATTTTGAGGAAGACAGTTTTCATAATAGCTGTGCTATATTTTTGCCTGCAAACTGTACAGAAGTTCCTTTTGTTTCGTATTTTAACCAAAGCATGTTATTTTTCTCCATTGTGACAAATGCTCTTCTACAGGTGCAACATGGTCTCCTCATAGTTAATAAATATGCGCTTAAGGCGGGATGGAGGTGGGGCATCACATGGAGATGGGGTGGCATGGGGAGGAGGGTGGAATGTGGAGCAGTCAGAGGGTAGATGGGAAGGAGCGGGGAATGGAATATGGACTGTAAAAAATGAATTACAAATAAATTTAAATTTTAAAAAAGAGTATTTCATTAGAGAAACAACATAAACTATGAACTATTTAAAATTAAATGATAACACAAATAAGGGATTTGAAAGTCATTAACTTACAACTAAAATGGTTCATGAAAATAACTGTTAAAGCTAAAGCCTCTAAATATATGCAGTATACATGAGAAATAAGAGTATTGAATTTTATAAATTAAAAAGATACAACAGGGGCTGGTGAGATGGCTCAGCGGGTAAGAGCACCCGACTGCTCTTTCGAAGGTGATGAGTTCAAATCCCAGCAACCACATGGTGGCTTACAACCACCCATAATGAGATCTGACACCCTCCTCTGGTGCGTCTGAAGTCAGCTACAGCATACTTATGAAGAATAATAATAAATAAAAAAAAAAGAATCCTTGGACCAGAGAGACCAACTGGAGCGAGCGGGGCTGTACGGAGCGAACGGAGCCGGCCAGAGCAAGCGGAGCCGGCTGGAGCGAGAAGGGTTGACCTGAACAAGGGGAAAAAAAAAAAAGAAAGAAAGAAACAACAGAAAAAAACAAGGATTTCAGAAGCTGAAAAGCAATAAAATATAGGGGGGAAATTGAAATGGAAAGCAAATATATTTAGATATTCAGATGATTAAAGAAACTTCATAAAGTTTTTCAAAAACTAAAAAACCAACCTAAGATGTTCATGAGAAGACAGAAGCAAAAGTAATATTAGAGATGAAAACTGAAACATCACTTAAGTGTATTTGCATACTGCTCAAGCCACTTTTTACCTTCACTGCAGTTGACAAATAATTAAAGATTAAATATTGTTATTAACTTGAATTTTTGAAGGTACTTTTCAGAGTAAAACCGTTCTGTGCGTTCCTAATTTCACTGGAGCTTTGTTTGCCAATCAGCGTGTATAATTACACCAAATACTATAGATAGAAAGATAGATAGATAGATAGATAGATAGATAGATAGATAGATAGATACAGAGATAGAGATACAGAGATACAGAGATACATAGATACATAGATAGATACATAGATAGACACATAGATAGATACATAGATAGATACATAGATACATAGATAGATACATAGATACATAGATGTAATTTTTCTCCTATAATTCTCTAATGTTATAATATAATTATTTTCCAGTGTTAAGTGATCTTTTGGTTCTTAAGTTAAAACAACCCGATCATTGCATAAGCTCCATTTTACATACCATTGGACTGGCCTGTTATAATTCACTTGAGGATTTTCTCAAACAGATTTATTAAGGGCTTTTTTCTTTCCCGTAGTCTCCTTTATCACACAGCTGACACTAGAGCGATGTTAGCATCATGAAAACCATTCCCTTTTTTTCCATTGCCAAGAAATACCTCTGTAAAACCATGGCTATTTCTCCTTGATAGTGTTTTCCTGAGACATCATCTGGGCCTGGGGATTTCTTTGCAGGAAGATATTTTACAACAAAGGTCTTTTTTTTAATAGGAGAAATTTGGACATAGGAAGCTAATACAGAGGCAAGGAAGTGTGCAAAGCTCCAAGTCATGGACTTTAGTGTTATGACAGACATGAAAGATCTTCCTTCCACAAAACAGAGACACTAGACAAAATATAAATTTTTTCTTTTTAATCAATAGCCAAGTTTGATGGTAAGAATAAAGGGAAATCTCCCAGATGCCAGAAATAATAAGGGAACTCAAGCCAGAAATAAACACCAGTTGTTACCATGGCAGCACAAAAACCTGATACAAGACTTGGCTACTAAGATTTTTAACATCCACATGGGTAGAGTTTTTATGGTCACAGCCTTGTGGGGTCAGATACTCTAGAGTATCCTTTTTAAACTAAACCTTATCAGTAAAACAAGGATCAGCAGAAATTCCCCTGCTAGCCCAGAAAATTGGCAAGAAAGCTTGGCATCTGCCCAAGGCTTTAAGGAAAAACAAAATCTCCTAAGCAAAATTTCAATCTTGTGTGTTACATGAGTCACAATCCAAAACAATTAGCCCACAAACTAATCCTTAAAATGCTTTCAAAAGGGGCCGCAATTCCCTCTCTAAGCTATATTACAGCTATGAGGATCCAGTGAGCCCTCAAAGGCTCACTAACTCCTTGATAAGATTGCATTCAAAGTCAACGCTTAACAACTAGACAACGAAACAGCTCACAGTGAGAGACAGCCAACAAACCCAACAGCTGGGAGAATCTGTACCAATCGGCAAAAACAACAGAGCAATATGAAATAGACTGTAATATTGACCAACGTATAATAAGAAATAAAAAAAAAAAAAAAAAAAAAAAAAAAAAAAAAAAAAAAACAAGACAGAAAGCTCTGGAAAGAGAAAGAACCAACCCTGAAAATAAAGAACAATGGTCATGGAAACTGAAAACTCATCAGGCTGAAGAGATGGCAGTTAAGAGCGCTCACTTGCTGCTCTTTAGAGTTCCTGGGTTTCATTCCCAGGAACTCATTTGCTAGGCTCACAACTGCCCGTGGGGATCCAGTGCAGGTACCTGCATGTAAGTCCCCAGGTTCTTACACGTGTGTATACACTAGACAAGAATGTTTTTAACAAACTTAAAAGTGTGTTTTATTCTTAGCTGAATGAAAAATATCCCAAAATTAAAATTGTATTAGCAGGAAACAAGCATTTAAAACGTTTTCTTGGGTGGGTAGGGGAGCAGGGCGGGGGAAGGGTATAGGGAACTTTAGGGATAGCATTTGAAATGTAAATAAAGAAAATATCTAATAAAATAAAAAAAATTTTAAATTTTTCTTTTCTAAACAGGTTGAAAACTAAACCGAATAAATTTATGCCTTACTGAAGTTGCTGCCTTTGAAATAGCAAACAGTTCATCAAGGACATTGACAAGCTGCTGAAAACCACAGCTCATTGTGGATTATCCTGCATAATTAAGCATGTTAATTAATGAGTACATTTCCAAATATTATGCTCTAAAAGAAATTTCTGCTCAAGAAATCACAAGAGGGAAAAACAAAAAACACTGAACAGCCTGTTGACTCCTAGACAGAGTAAAAACGTTAATATGCACACAAACCAACTATTCCGAAGTCATCACAAAAATGACTCTAAATGGCCTAAATACATGCTTCAAATATAGTGGAAACTCACAAAGCAGAATGTTAGGAATTTGATTGTGCTGATGTAAAGTCTGTTGAAAATTTACATAATACAAACATTTAATAAGAATTTTAATCTTCAGCTCAGGATGACAGAGCAGGAAACAATAAACTAAGTCCATGTCTGCACCCAAAGAAGCTGCAAAAACAGGAGACCAAAGAAACAATTACAGAAAAAAAATACAGCTTCTCTTTAAAGGGACGTTCATAATAGCCTGCAGGGAGGCAGCAAGAGATGTTAAAAGATAGGAAACAATATGTGAAGTACAGAATTCTGCAGCAAACTGTTCACCAACATGAGGTATTATTCCCTGCGTACCCTGTAGACTGGTCACAATTAAAAAGACTAAAAATATCAAGTCTTGGTGAAATATAAAGCAACTAAAATACTAGAAAACTACTGATGGGGATGTTAAACAGTACAACCACTCTAGGTCATATAGTACGCTGACTTGTTAGACCATTTAACATTCTTTACCATGCAGCTCAGGGGTTAAGAACAGTCCGTGCCGTGCTTATGGGTGAAGGCTCCTGGTCATTCCAAGCACAACTGCAATAGGAAATAACCAAATGTCCACTAACAGCAGGTAAGTAAGAAAATGTGCCCATTGAATTCTACTCAGAAATAAAAAGGAACAACTAATGTATGCAAAGAAAAAAACATGAATCTGAATCTAAAACAAATCATTCCAAGTAAAAGAAACTTGGGAGAAGGGGTCAGAGGCTTCATGGGAAGGATTAACTGACTGTGTGAGAAGCTGTTGGAAGGCTTTTGATCTGACAAAAACTGTTGTCTACTTTATGGTTCCACAGATTTGTCAAAGTCATCAAATCAGTCACTTAAAATTCATAAACTTTATTTTTATTGTATGTAATTTACTGGAGAGAAGCTGTTTTTAAAGGTCAATGACTTCCATATTCAGCAAAGTATTGAAATATTTTGTAAGATTATTTTTTAAAAGAATTAAGGTACTATTCAAAACCTTCCAAATATAGACCAAATGCTTTCCTACTTGCCCTAGGTTTTAGTTCTGTTTCACTGAAACAATTGGATGAAGAAACTTTCTTTGGCTCATCTGCTCAGATCACAGTCCACCACCGAGGGAGGTCTGGACAGGAACCTAGAGCAGAAAGTGAAGCAGAGGCCATGAGGAAAGGCTGCCTGCTGGCACAGCCCCTCTGGTTTGCTCAGACCACCTGACCAAGGATGGCATTACCCACAGTGGGCTGGCGCTTCCTTTATCAATTAGCAATTAAGAAAAACGCCCACCCCAAACATACCCAAAGTCCAATCCTAAAGAAGGCAGTCCCTCAGTTGAGGTCCCTCTTCCCAAGTGTGTCAAGTTGACACTGACCCTATCTGTGTCACTACTTACATGCTACTCCTAATTTTAAAAATCTACTAAAGACAGTAGAGATGGCACAGTAGTCAACAGCATTTCCTGCTCTTGCAGAAGACAGGCAAGTTCAGTTGACAGCACTCATTTCAGATACCTCACAACTGCCTATAACCACAGCTCCTGAGAATCTCGGGTGCATTGCGATTTGATTATAAACCATAGACTCAGACTCGAGTGTTTAAATACTTGGTGGCTATCTGGTGGTACTGTTTTAGAAGGTTGTGGAACCTTTCGGGGATGGAGCCAAACTGGGAGAATTGAATCTCTGAGGGATAGGTCTTGAGTTATAGCTTGGTCCTGCTTCCTGTTGCATCTTCTTGTTTCTTGGTCCATCACGATGAGTAAGCAGACTTCCACACCTGCTGTTATAACCACGATGCGCCCACCATGTGCCTTCCCAAACCCTAACCATGAGCCAGAATAAGTATGTCCTCCTTGATGTTGCTTTTTGTCAGTCATTTGAGCCCAGCACTGGAAAATGCAGCTAATACATTTAGAAAATATTTTTCATTAAATATTTATTGAGTGCCCTGGGAAATAAAACCATAACAAACTAATATTTGCCTCCACATAGTGGAGGGAGTAGAACGTAAATAAATGGATTTACTCAGTCTCTAGTGCCAAGCAGGTTAACAGGACAGTCGGGGACACTGTTGGACTAGGTGGCCAGAAAAAGCATCTCTGAGGCATGAGCCACAGGAAATAGGGACGGATGTGACAGGAGCATGTGTGGAAGAAGAGAAGAGCAAGAGGAGCGGCCCTGGAGGAGGAGCTGGCCCTCGAGAGTC
Organism: Mus minutoides; assembly: GCA_902729485.2. Taxonomy (NCBI): domain Eukaryota; kingdom Metazoa; phylum Chordata; class Mammalia; order Rodentia; family Muridae; genus Mus; species Mus minutoides. The sequence continues at coordinate 51,220 of LR749602.1, forward strand.
AGAAACAATCATGAAGCAATCTGCTAGAGGTGAAATGAAGAGGACGGCAGAAAGAAGAACTGGAAATCTGCCCTTCGTTTCTAAAGCCTTCTTCTGGCAGCTCCAGAGAGAATGCCAGGGAGACCAGTAAAAAGTGTCTCAGGCTACAGGACATCAAAAGGCATGAATGGTAGCCAAGTTATCTTGTGAGTTAAGCCAAGAGATTCTGTAGAGGGATTGATTATATGTGGGGTGCGAAGAAAGAGAAGTCTCAGGTGACTCTGAGGCCATTGCCCAGATGACTATGAAAACTCTGATACCTGTACTGAACTGGGAACACTGGACAAAACATAAAAGAATTTGGGATGAAAAGGGGGCATTGGTAATTGTGACATACCTACAGGTTTAGGCACCCAGAACCTTCCTCCTTTCTCATTTCTGTTTTAGTCCTGTCTTAGGGGATGGCCAGCCTTTCTGGGTGTTTGCTGTTCAGATTTCCCAAAACTGTCATGGAAAACATTTGTTGTGCTTTCGCCATCATGGGGCTAATTGTACTCTCACCAATTCTGCCCACAGAATTCACTGTCTAAGGAAATTCAGGCTAACATTTGGAGGATGTCTAAGACACTAAATTCTTTCACAGACATAGGCATACATGATATGCATCCTCACTTCTTCTGGAAGAAGTTGAAAGTTGTGTGTGGGAGATGCTTAGATCTATCTATTCCCAACTCCACATCCATTGGCATCCAACTGATCTGAAATGGTCATGCAGGAGTACTAAAACAATAGAAATAGGCAAATACTACAAATATAGTGTGTGTTCTCCCAGACTCAACTGCATCAACACAGCACTGATGAATGCATGCTTTGTACAGGAATCTGAGACCCTAGGAGATGTATGACTGTGCAGCTAATCATTAAGCCAGGTCACAGGGGTCTCCACCTTATCAAACATTCCCTTTCGAGCACACTGTTGGGTCCTTATTCTTCAGTCAAGAGTTCTGTGTGTATTTCTTCTAATCTTAAGATAATTCTATGAGAAAAATATAAGTGTTGTCTTTTCATGTTAGACTAAGGTTTTGAGAAATGAATAAATCACTAACTTGTAATGCACATACGATTATATTAATGAATGATCGATAATATCCTATCTGATATTAGGATCCATTCACTCCAAGCCTAGAATTTCTAACTTACTAAAATCTATTTATCAAGATAAGTCAGATCTACTCTTAATTTTCCTTATAGCATATAAGAAATAAAGAGAAGTTATCAAGGGCATAGCAGACATAATAAATACAAAGAGGTATCTCAACATTAAAAAATATACTTTTCAGTGCTAGAGAAGTGGCTCAGAGGTTACGAGCACTGGCTACTCTTTCAGAGGACCCAGGTTTGATTCCCAGCACCCACATGGCAGCTCATAACTGTCTGTAACTCCAGACCTGACACCCTCACACAGACATACATGCACACAAAACATCAATGCCCATAAAATAAAAAATAAATACACTGAAAAAATAAATACACTTTTCTAATATTCCAGGATGATTCCTTAGGAGACATAAAATTGCAGGAATTCTTTAAGTAGAGGAGACTGTGAGACATTCCTGTTGGGTGTGGCTACGAAGAAAACTTCAGGGCAAAAATGTAAAGACCTGATAAAGGCAGCAATGAGGATCCTCCTCTAAGAAGAGCAGGAGGGAGCCTCTGGGGTCTGGGAGAACAATAGAAGCAAGGTTTCCTGTGTGCCCAGGCAAAGGCTTTGAACCAGAAATAACCAACTAAACAAAAGGCAAAGCAGATTCTACTTTGAATCTCAAACGTTCTTTAGCACACAGAACACCTTTGCATCTACAATGTTGCTGGCTCATGCTTAGTGATGTATGTTTTCTTGGCCATCCACTTGATAACAAAAATAATGAGTAGGTAACATCTACATGTCTGTGACTACCCTGTCACCCAAAAGCTCACCTACCCAGCCTCTTCCTGCAGATGATGGCAAGAGCAACTGTGGGCCTCCCTGAAGCATTTTCAGTGGCCTTGAAATATCAAGGAATCCTCCCTCCTGTTGTAAAACAGTGTTAAAAGAAAGTTCTCAGCAATGTGGTACTAATGGGGGGAAAGTCCTAATTAGTATGTTTGAAGTTTCCAAGAAAGGGAGCAAGGCTTACACAAACTCAAAATATTCTGGGGCCTACACACAATTCCCAGAATGCCTAGCTCCTATACAACTTTCACCATTTTGAAGTTAAGGTGCATATCTCAAAATCATTTTTAAAAGGTGAAAAAGACTGTTTATTAAATGCCATGATTTACAGGTAAAAGAATCCAGGCTCCTTAATGAAAGTCATTTCAAGCTTGTGACTACTGTGTCTTTCCACAGCTGCCAGTCAGGACTCTGCTCAAATCCAAAAAGGGATTCCAGACTAGAGTCCAAGATAACTTCTGACACAAACATTTGTTTAAGAAATTTAAAGAACAAACCAAGTGTCCATAGAAAAAACACTCAAGAGTTTTAGAGTTTTAAAGTTAAGAGACAGATAATCTGCTATAGGTAGAACTGTGTCCTCCCAAAAATGCATATGTTGAGATTCTACCCCTTGGCATGTCAGAATTTGACCATATTTGGAAATAGGATCATTGCAGATATAGTTGGGTAAAATGAGTTCAAACATGAATATGGCGAGCCACTGATCCAATATGATTAATGTCTTCTCTCCAAAAAAAAAATAAAAAGAAAAAAGAAAGCAGGAATTGGGAGGTGTGGGCTTTGACACAGCACACAGAAAGAACATACATGGAGGCAGAGGTCTGGCTAATGCATTGACAAGCCAAGGACTCTGAGATTGCCAGATGCCACGGAGAGTTAGGAAGAAAACATGGCACAGATTCTCCCCTACGGCCTTCAGAAGAAATCAACCCCATGGACACCTTAGATTTGGAATCTTGGACTTCCAGCCTCCTGACTCATGATAGTAAATTTACAGTTTTTCAAGTCATCCAGTCAGTAGTATTTTGCTACAATCTCTCTAGAAAATATTTTGCCCTGCCTTCTGGGACACATCTCAATTTCACATATTTCTCTAAACAAGATATGAAAACAAATAAGCCAGCAAAGAGGAACTTATGAAAATCTACTTCTTTAAAAAAAAAAAAAAAGCTGGCGTATTGTGTGAGATCATATAAGCATTGGCTATGTGCCATGTGAAATAAAGAGCTGCCATTTTACACACACACACACATGTACAAGAAACATTCCATGACAGGCTGCCACATCCTGGACCCTTGGGTACCGCTTGTCTGTAACTGCCTGTCCATGCCCCGCTGCTCTCTTTTTGTATGGAGCCAAAGGTCTCTACCTGCCAAGAGCTGATTCCTCTTTGCGACCTATCTCTTCTCGCTTGCTCTAAGTCCTCCTTCCATGGGCTATCTAGTCTCTCTGGTGTCACCCATGGGCTATCTAGTCTCTCTGGTGTCACCCATGGGCTATCTAGTCTCTCTGGTGTCACTCGCAATATTCTTCAACTGTGTGGATTACTTTCAGACAGGACTTAAATGTTCTTTCCTTCTTACCTTCTGAAATTAGAACATCCTTATACAACCCTAAGACCCAATACCTAGTGTCTGTTGAGAATTTACTCTGTGCATGAAACTTTGGACATCTATTATAATTGGCCCACATATAAATCTTATAAGTTACATCATAATAAGCACAAAGACAGTAATGCAGCAAGCCATTAGGCTTCCGAGATAGGGATCAAAATCCAGAGCCTCCTCTACCAACTGTCTCGTGTCCCATAAAGGAAACACCTTAGACTCACTGGATTCATTCTCTTAGTTACCACTCAGTCTTACGGCTCCACAAGTCCAATGAGACTTTTCATGACTATTATTTGACCTTGGCCTTCATTAATCTTATAAACGATAGAGCTGACGGCCTGCTTAAACCCTATACCTTTTGTTCTTGCTGTTTTCTGTGGACTCTCCTTTCAGAGTCATCTATATGCCTCTTCTATCCCCTGAATGTCTGCATTCTCCATAGTTCTATCCGGTTTATTTTCTGAGTCTACACTCGCCTTGGATGATCTCACTTGTTCCGATGGTTTCAACTGTCATCCGTGTAAGTTTCAAGTGGATAGAACAGCTACTTGGCACATTCAGCTAACACTGACAGCTAGAAATGCTGGGAGTGATACCTGAAGACAGACAGGCCACCCAAACAGACCCACAAGGGAAACATGGACTGTGATAAATTCGCCATCACTGACGAGTATCTGGCTCTCAGACTTAAAAACTCAGAAACTTGAGCATGACACTGTCACAGTATTTTAAACAAGGGAGGCTGATGTATACAACTGGGATGCCAAAATATGAGTTACTGATGGGGAATATGACTGTCTAATGAACCTGATGTATGTGTCCATCTGACCGCAGCTTTCTCTCCCTATAAAGAATGACATGAGGTTACATTATCAGAAAGCTGTTTGGAGTGGGTGCATCCAGAACGAGGACAGTTAATTGTATGGTGCTAATGTGTAATGACATCATTACATATTTATAAGGAGAAACAGTCCATCACCACAGTGGAATCCTGGTTGTTCAAGTGCAAAATAAATTTAACACATTGAGTCCTAGTTAGAACTTGGCTGGACCCTGCTCAAATATGTTTCTGTGATTATTTTTCACTGTTGACCCATGAACTTCTGGTTGTTGTTCGTTTCAGACAAGTTAATCTCTGCAGAGCTTACTATCAAGACTCACTACCCTGGGAATGACACTGTCTCTTGGAGAAAGCATTGCGTCATGTCTCTTCTCTCATACTGCATGCTAATTTCAGTAGGTTGTCATATTTATTTTTTCTGTATTGGTAAGACACAGTCAAGTCCATTAGCCCTCCTTAATAACGCATGCATGTGTCCTTTCTCCAGTGCCCAGGTCTCCTCGGTGCTCCCAGGATCTCCTCCCCCATGTTGCAGAGATGGCCTCATCTCTCATCCCCCAGCCCTGAAGACTCCCTTGCTCCACGGTGCCAAGAGATAAAGTTCTAAATTGAAAAACCGTAGAGGTGCCACGATAATCCTTGCAACCCTTCCAGCTCCCAAGGGCTTTCATCAGGAAATGCAAAACCTCTAATACATTTTGATTGAGCTGCTTTTTATTCATGGGCTTTCCTCAGATTTCAGCCCAGATGACACTTCTCCCAGAAAAACCTTTGCCAGCCAACCCTGCTTGAATTCGAGAGAGTGGAGAACTTTGTGAGGTTTTTTTCCCACTACAGAATATACAGCATATACCTGGGTAAACCTGTACCCCTCCTCATAGACCTTTGGCCTCTTCTGAAATTTGCCTCACTGTCTTTGAATCAACACACCTGACACAATCCTTGATACTAATAAACAGTAACAGACATATTTATTAAGTGAATAAATATAAAGGCTTATAATGGATCATCTATATTCCCTTGTGGCAGAGGTGTGGAGACAGAGCGATGATATAACAAAGAACTCATGTGTCTCAAACATTCATTGTATCAGAATGGAGCTGATGTTGAACTGGTTTGAACTGTCTTTTGCCTGTATGCTGACTTGTAACCAAGCAAAAATCCCTTCTGAGAGAAGCAAGTCCCCGCCTCTTATATAAACACTGTACAGCTTCCCCTGTACCTTCATTTTCTTCTTCAATTTTTTTACAGACACATGTGACTTTGAGCCACCCATTTTAGAGTACATTTTATTCTTAAAATTGGGTAGTTTAATATTACATCTGTTTACTTACTTATTAGCGGTGGGACATGGTATATGTGTGTAGATCAAGGGAAAACTTTCAGGAGTTGCTTGTCTCCTGCCCCCATGTAGGACCTAGGAATCGAATGCAAGTCTGGCTTGCAGCAAGTGCCTTAACTTCCTGAGCCATCTTGTCAGCCCTCGGCAGTACTTCTAAGACATCTCCATGTGTACTGCTTTACTTAACCATGATAATGCCGCCAGGGTGAAGACAGCTAGGCTATAAGATGAATGAAACACTTAAGGAAGAAGGACCCAAAATTATGCTTGATAAAAGTAAATCATCTTATTATCAATCAAGTAAAAGATTTTTCCTCAGTTTAACCAAAAACCAAACAGTTTTACCACAGAGACTGAGCAAATGTTCTTAATAAATCTTAAATACTATATTTATCAAAATCCAGTCTCTAACATCCTCCACATTGTTTTAAATTTTAACTATATATATAAGCATTCGCCTCCATCTGGGTGTGAGCTCATTAATGCTGATGCCCAGAGAGACCAGGAGTTTCAGATCCCCTGGAGCTGGTGTTAGGGTCAGTTGTAAGTTACCTGACAAGGTTGCTGGGAACTGAACCCAGGCCCTCTGTGACAGCAGGAAGATCTCTTAACCAGTGAGGCATCTCTCCAGTCCCAGTCTCTTCTGTCATCTTGAGGGAGCTTTTAGTATGCATAGCAAAGCATTTCTACTTAGCCTAAAAAGTATCTTATGAAGTAGCATTCACTATACACACACACACACACACACACACACACACACACACACACACACACCTTCATGAAAATTCTTGTTCCTGCACAGTGCACTGGAACAAGGGGGACCGACAGCTTCATGTTTCCTATACTTACAGAACTGGAAATAATTCAACTTGAGATTCAGCTCATATAAGAGCGGCTACATTTTCAAAGTCTGAATATATGTTATTTTTCATTATAAGAATCTTCCTGCTCCTTATGATTTAAAGTCATTCTGCTGTTGATCAGAAAAAAATTCTAAGAATCTTTATATTACAAAATCCTTGTGGTATTTTCTTAGCACTACACAAGTCTGACCAAACTATAGAAAGCCAACGAGGGCTTATTGGGTTTTATTAAAATAAAATAATAAACTCTTAAATAAAAGAGATATGCAGTGTTGGTATTTCTGCTTATGAACCGAATCCTTTCTGTTTCAAATCTCTTTAAAGTCCCATGACTTTATCATTGTCTGATAATGACAATATATTAATTTTATAGATAGCAAAACAGGGATCAGTCAAGATCATCAAACAATTTGCTTAAATGACAAGAATAAGAAAAAAAGCACATACGTTTTCCATTCCATAATGGATGCTCATTCGACTGCATGACATTTGCATTTTCAAAATAAACCAATTGAATAATTTATCTCAACTAGATTCAAATTCAGCCCATGAGTAGGGCAACCACCCCAGTAGCAGCACACAGAAATAGTTACAAAGATTTTCTGTTTCTCTTCTCCATCTTCTTGCCTTCTCTTTGTCCAGGCTCTTCCATTCAACTGACCAGCCTCCTTCCTTAAGGCCGTCTCCTTCCTTAAGCCTCCTTCTCCTGCCCCTTTGATTCCAGTTTCTCTCCGATGCTTCATTCATCACCTCTCTAAGTAAGCATCCCTCCATCTCCATCTCCAGGCTGAGCCCTAGGACCTACCTCTTCCCCAAGCACAGTCCGTCCTTTAGTAGTTTTATCAAGTCTAACAGCCCAAAACAGCACCTTCATATATCACTTTGCATCTTAAATTAACATCTCTCATTCTGCCTCCTGTGAACTCTTCGGTCATACACAGGACTGCCTTCCTCCATCTCCACTTATCAATCAAAAGGTGTCTCAAGTTTATTATACATGACGCCTCATCCTCCCACCCTTTCTATCTCTCAGCATCATTCTCCACCTCAATATATTACCCTGCCATGCTCCTATTATCTCAAGCCAAGTCTCAGAACTCATGCTACCTTGTTTTTCCCATTATACCTCACATTCAGCTCATCAAGTCTTCTTGGTTTTCTACTCAAAATATACACAAACTCCAAATATGAACAAACACCCATAGCTATCAACTCCACCTGAGAAATTCACAGTCGTCTGATGGACCCACTCTACTCTTCATCTGCTTCCCATTACTACCAAGTACCAGATGTATGAGCCTGCAGATGTATATGTCAGATTGTGTCGTTGAGCCATTTAGAACTCTATAGTTGAGGGTGGAAAGATGGCTTTGTGGTTATGCTCCTCATCCAGAGGATGTGGTTTGATTCCCAACATTCACATAGCAGCTCACAATCATCACTAACCCCAGTTCCAGAGAATCCAATGCCCTCTTCTACCCTCTGCAGGCACCGCATGCACATGGTACATAGACATGCATGGAGACAAACCACCCATACACATAAATAATAACTAAAACTCCAAAGTAGCTCACCACACCATTCATAGTTAAAAAGAAGAGGGAGAGGGGAGGGGAGGGGAGGAGGAGTGGGAGGAAAAGAAGGAGGAGGAGGAGGAGGAAGAGGAGGAGGAGAAGGAGAAGGAGAAGGAGAAGAAGAAGAAGAAGAAGAAGAAGAAGAAGAAGAAGAAGAAGAAGGAAGAAGAAGAGGAGGAGGAGGAAGAAGAAGAAGAAGGAAGAAGGAGAAGGAGAAGGAGAAGAAGGAGAAGGAGAAGAAGAAGAAGAAGAAGAAGAAGAAGAAGAAGAAGAAGAAGAAGAAGAAGAAGAAGAAGAAGAAGAAGAAGAAGAAGGTGATGATGACCCCCACAGCCATGGGGAGCTATGAGCCCTTTTCCTGAACCCATCTTATCATATTTCAGGCCACGTTTGCCAATTCCCCTCCATCTCTTGCCATGTCACGGACACTCAGGTATCTCACTGTTGTTGAATGTATCAAGATGCTCTTGTCACATCAGGACAGTGTGCTAAATTGTTCATCTACCTATAGAAGATATGCTCAATGCTCCCTTCTTTGAGCCTTTGTTGAAATAGAATATCTTCTTCCGCAGAGTCCCAGCCACCATTCTTAAAACCCTAACACCATCAAGTCCACCTTGAGATTCTCATGCCCATTTCCTGCCTTTTGTTTCCTTCATAGCAATCACAGGCATCAAATGCTTGTGTGTGTGTGTGTGTGTGTGTGTGTGTGTGTGTGTGTGTATGTGTTGACTGTTCCCTTTATTGCCTGTGTTCCCTTTTCCTCCAGAGAATGCAGGGTCCATGATGGCAGAAGCTTTCCTTTGGGTTTTCTTTTCTTTTGGCTCCTCGGTGCATTAAGCAATGCCTGAAACACAGTAAGCAAGTGAGCAAGGAACACAGACCAATCTGAGATGTTGCAAAGAGTGGAATGTGACTGTCAGAGAAAAGGATGTCCAACTCATTAAAACATAGCATCCATTCTCACTCCTTCTGTCTCTGGAAACTGCCTCCATCCCAGAGAAAGGGGAGAATAAGACCCTGTGTGATTAAAGGGAGTGCAGGCAAAAGAGACCATCAGCTCGCCTCTATGCAACCGTACATCATGTTGTATAGAGGAAGACAGGAATGAGGTTGGAGTAGCATTAAAAACAGAAAAAAAAATAATATAGCTATTCTAATAACTGATGACAGGCAGATAAAAATATGGAGAAACTGGATCTCACACATAATGCTATTGGGAACAGTAGCTTACCCACCCCCTCAGCAATTAAACTTATAGTTACCATGACCCAGAGATTTCTCTTCCAAATATACATGCGGAAGAAATGAAAACATGTCTACACAGAAATGTCCATGTGGATATTCATAACAGTCATTAGTAAAAGGGTAGGGAATATCTAAATCTCCATCACAGACCAGTGTATAAGTGAAATGTGGTATGCGGTGGAATATAATTTGGTCATATTAAAGAAATGATGACTGATTACTGACACATGCTTCAATACGAATGAACCTTGAAAGAATTATGATGGCCTGAGGAATCCAGTCACACAAGACCACAGATGATTATAAATAATCTCTACAGTGTATGAGGCAGAACAGGAAATCTCAGAGAGGCAGAAAAGTGGGTTAGCGGTTTACTTAGGAGAAGAATAGGAAACTGACAACTAACTGGCCTGGGACTTCTTTGAGGGTCAGGAGACTTTTAAAACCAACTGTGATGATGGTGTCACCTATCTACAAGCATAATAATTATACATGATAAAACAGTACACTGTAGGATGAAGGAAGTATATCTCAACAAAGCTATTACAAACGAATGCAGTAGCCAGGTGTCATGATGCACACATAGAATCCCAGCACCAAGGATCAAAAGCAGGAAGATAGTCCATGAGTTCAAGACCAGCCTGGCCTACATCATGAGTTCCAGACCAGTCAGAGCTACATAAAAGACTATGTCTCATTAATTAATTAATTAATTAATTAAAAGTAATACAGGAAGCATGACTTTGGGAGTTAAAAGGCTTCTTCAACACAGTTAGTTAATTATCATTAGGATAATTGAGGCCGGCTCAGGGCAGCTGCTTCCCCTTCCTGTGTGCTGCTGGATCTTTTTCACTCCACCCCCCCAGCCCCCCTCCCCCACATGGATATCTTCTGATGAGCTTAATCACCACAGTGCCCATGGATTCGACCTTCTCCCTCCTTGGACTCTATGTTTTCAAACAACCACCACCTGTAGCCACACACCTTTCCCTGAACTGTAATGTGGGTCTGCAAAAGCCTGAGACTGTCACTCATTACTCCATCTAGGGACACTATGGGGGGGACGACACGTGAGGGACACGAGGGGGTCGGGAGGGGACGACACATGCCAGCAGAGCAAGCATTCAGGTCATTAGTATGATTACTTGAGTTCAGTGCTAGATGTTACTTCTTTCCACATCAGTTGACTTATTCAACCATAAATGTGTATTAGAGACTATTTAAAAAGTCATTTGTAGAACAGTCACAAAATATCACAATCAGAAATGTCCTTAGGCCTGTTCGAATCCAGTTCCTTCGCTCTGATTTTGAAACTGAGCTTCAAAAAGGGAAATCTACTTTTCCCCAATGTCAGTAAGATCTCAATCTCCATTCAAGGCCCTTCCTGTCATTACATCCTGATCATCAGCTGGAAAGGAAACAAAGCCGCTCAATGAACACATGGGCGCACACAAAGCGGAAACCAGAAAAATCACAAAATGGCAATAATCTATTAAAGTGAAATTGAAGTTCAATGTCAATTGCATGTTTTAACTCCTATTTCCCTATCTGCAAAAATAGTTTAAATATACTTGGATAATAAAAGCTGTTTCTCATCCTCTATTTTTAATCACAAAGGAAATATAATCAGTATGTACATTGAGTTATAAACAGTTTTATTAAAGTTTAAACTACTAATTATTTTCTCATCCAATTTAATTCAAAAAGGGGCCTAGTTTTATTAGTCACAGGCAATTAACATTCCAAGTTTCCCCACTTTGAATTCTGGTTGCTAAACTACAGTAAAATCAACTACAATGAGTTAAAGACATTCTCCTTGGATACCAGTTGGGAGGCACTATACAATCTGTTATAAAATATTTCCACATCATTCCAAAATATGGTAATTCAGCATCCATTTATGAGATGAAACATATTTTATATTTTTCCAGTAACATCATCTCATCAATTTTGAGGCAAGCAAATTGTGCTAAATGTTAGCAAAATCAGTTTTTACTTTATATTTGAGTCAACTTCAGATTCACCCTGTTGAGGAAATATGTTTAGCCTATTCCAAGATAACAAAACCCTTGGACTGCATCATAAGTGGCATCTTATAAATTGAAACATCATGACATTTGAAGTGTTTTAATGAGACAGTAAACACAGCAGATGATCATCAAACTCTTGATTCAAATGGTAAAGTATATCATGTCCGACCAGTGTGGAAATGCATGTATATACTACAGGAGACCAGGATTACTTATTGTTGTCATCGAAGAACTTTAAAATTCCAGAAAATTCTAGCTCCCTCTCAATGTATCCCAAAGACATCTTTTTAAATAGCTGAAATACACCACATTTAATAACCAGCAATAATTAGGATTTTAATGTGCCTGGCAAATGCACGAGGAAGGGGGAAAAAAACAACCCACCAAACCAGAGATCATCAACATCATGCTCTCTCATTGTGAAAGAGGTTATGCCAAAGTCTAGAGAAGAGAGAATTTCAAAAGCAAGGGGAATGTGGGAGAGCAGTGGGGGAGGGCTCTTAAGAAACCACTGTTTTATTTCTTCCACTGAGCGGCTACTTGCCTAATGAAACTCAGGTGGACACAAGACAGTAAGCCCCGGGGCTTCCCATGTAATGCTACCCTCCACGGTGACAATGAGGGCTCCTAGGAGCCTGGCAGAGAGGTGCTACTTGAAAAAGAAACTGCAAAGAGTAAATAGGATCATGTTACAGTACAGCAGCAGAAAGCCACAGCTGCAGGGCACAACATAAAGCTATTTTTCTTCAACTACCTTTCAAGAGCACAGACCTAGCAAATTGCATGCATTTGTACCGCCTGAGACATGAGCATACTGTTTACACACAGCTGTGACTCTAACTAATGATGACCCGGTGCCACGGTGAATAGATTCAGTTAAGGAATGAATGGCTTCTGTCTTTCATTTTCATGCCTCCAGTTCCAATCCTAGCAGCTCTTTACAGACTTGTTCATGTCCCGCAGCAGGTCTGATCCTCTCCCACGTGAGGTTTTCTTGAGAGTGTGTGTGCTCACTTGAGCTCAGTGCCCTGCTGCTGAAACCCCCATTCCTGTCCCGCAGGCTGCCTTAGCAATTGAAACAGTCTTTAGCTTGAAAATGCAAGCAGGTTAACTCTGAGCTTGCTGCTGTTGCTGCTACAAAGTCCTGGTTCTCATCTTCAGAGGACCACATTTCCAGGTCAGGGCACCACTGTTTAATCTCCCCTAAACAAGCCAACTAACTCACTCCATGGCTAAGCCTCGCTGAGCTGAGATTTGAGAGCAACCCCAGATACCAGTAAGCAATTCTTTGTTACTACCGTATTCCGCCGCATATTTTTTTTAAAAAAATGCTTTTGAGATTTTCTGACAATATAACAAATCCATAGCATAAGAAATAATAGAATTATGAATCAGCAAGCACAACAAATACAGAGAGTAAGTATTCATTCCCCTTACCTGGATCGTGGAAGGGCACCAAAGCAAAGTTGTAAAGCGGTCTCTTAGGTCTTTTCAAAGACGTCTCCAAAATTTTGGAAGCCCCTTCAATAACCTGAACTAAATCATCATACATGGACCCAGTCACATCAAACACAAAAGCCAGTGTGGACGCCCCCTCCGGAATCTCCTCAGCCCTGCTCTCAGACTGCTGAGTCCCATCTCCAGCTAGGGAAGAATGAAAAAGAGCCACCAGGAAAACTGTGTGGACCACTTCCTGGGCAATCATTTTTTTTTTTCTTTTCTTTTCTTGTTTTGCTCGCTGCTTTTCTCTTTTGCCCTGAGCTCCTAACCACTGTGCTTACTCCTCAGCAGCGGGCAGTGGACTGGCTTCCTCTCTGGTGCCTCATCAGGCTTTTGCAGTCTCTGAACTAACTCAAAAGTTTGGAGCGGAGAATGAGATGCGGACCAGCCCAGAGCCGGGCTGCCTCCAGGAGCTGGGCTGGGTTGGGCTGGGCACGGATGCGGCGCCTTTTGTCCGACTGGGTAGTTCCTGGGCTCTAGGCGGCCGCGTGCAGGGAGCTGCGAGTAGCCGAGCGCGGGCAGAGCGCGGGGTCCATGCCCCGGGGGACGCTGCGAGCCTGCGGTGCCGCCTCCGCCGCCGCCGCGCTCCAGGCCAGCGACTGAGCCTCCCAACTTTCCACAGCTAGCCCCTCGGAGGCGAAGCCCGGCGCGACCTCTCCTTCTGATTGGCCAGCGGCCGTCCCTCCTCTGCTGTAGCCCCCACCCCAGAGGGCGACTTTCCCCTCCGTGAGTTCCAAGTCTCTCCAGTACCCGGGGGAGCACTCGCAAAGTCAGCTCCGGTGTTCCCTTCAGAGCTATAACCAATCTCCAAAACTCCAAGGTAAACAATGGCTTTCAGGAATGTGTGGCCCACTCCCAAATTCAAGGGCATCGCATTAGCTAGCACAAAGGGAATTGGTGCACTTTTTCCCCCCTAATGTGTGTGCAACGCTGCTTCAGACAACACTTCTCTCATAATTCCCCTGCCCACCCCAAGGGCAGAAGGGAAGATGCCCCAGCCCAGCTTCCTGTCCCTCAACCCACCATTCAGCCCCGCCAGAAGGGGGAGCTGGAGCTTTCTTTCCTCTGAACTGCAGCCATAGGATGGATGGTTCTTTGATCTTCCTTGGGGAGTGTTTAGCTGAGAGGAAGGCAGGAAGGGGAAAGTGGCAGGGGGAGAGGGCTGTATAAGCGAAGGAGAAATGGAAGGAGATAGGAGGAAAGTAAGAGACTTCACGAAGTCACTAGCTGTGCTGTGGGGCTGGAGAAGGAAACTGAGTATCAATAAAACATTGATGTCCAATAGAAAGAGCGGGGTTTTAAAAAAAAAAGAGAGAGAGAGACATATTGAATTCATATTAGAAATCTGGGGGAGTTGTAATTTCGTTATCAAGATTCCCTTTGCTGATCAGCCTAAATCCTCTGGGAAGCATGGTGATGCGATAGTATTCCCATTTCATATACACTCTGGTACAACTACGTGTCACGTCTCAGGCAAAGATCCACAGAAATGTTGTTCCTCTCAATGACATTTTCCTGCCAAAACTTAAGGAAACTTTACGGTGGAAAACATTACAATGTTCTTCCAAGTCGTAATCATTATATACATTATAGCCGGATTAACAGATTTCAGAAGGTAAGCGAAGAAAGTCAGTCACGGGCTAACCACTCTTTGTTCCCCTTTAATAAATACTTTTTCCCCTGGGAATGGGGTTATTGTCTGGATGCAAACATTCAAAGTACAGCACTTGGGCAGCTTTAAACTGGGGTTGAGTGTGTAAGAGACCACCCTCCAGCATGGGGCAGCCTGAGAAAAGGCCAGCTCCCACCAGCCTTTTATAATCTCCAACTGTCTTCCCTTTCAGACCCACCAGCTGTGGAACTTGATTTTATGATACCTATAAGTCATGTCACTTAAAGGAAGCACATAGGCCATTTGGGCTGGGATGGGAACGTGAGAGGAGAGGGGGAGAACGTGTTTCCTTTCCAAGTAGTATTTAGAGAATGTTGAATGCTATTTGAGTAGTCCATTCCTTTGTTTATTTAAAAAGGATTTCATTCTAGGTCATAGAGACCTCAGTTATTCCAGGTGCTGAGAGAGGTGGGAGAGTTCCGCATTCTACACTGGGTGTAGACAACCAGGTGCTAAGTTCTACGTGGGGCTTAATAGCTGTGACCTTCAGCAAGCTACCTACCTTCTTCCTGCCTTTTTCTTTTAACTTATTTACTTGTAATAGGAAACATGGCAGTTACCTAATCAGAATTAAATAATCTATATGTGTTCCAGATGCATTTGGGGGAGAAGGAGTGGTGTTGTGTAAAGTGACTATTCAACAAATGTGAAACAGATTTGTTTAATTGTGTTAAACAAGTCTAAAATTAAAATTAAATCTTGGGGCTGGTGAGATGGCTCAGCGGGTAAGAGCACCCGACTGCTCTTCCAAAGGTGATAAGTTCAAATCCCAGCATCCACATGGCGGCTCACAACCATCCGTAACAAGATCTGGTGCCCTCTTCTGGAGTGTCTGAAGACAGCTACAGTGTACTTACATATAATAAATAAAAATAAATCTTTACAAAAAAAAAATTAAATCTTAATTAAGTTAAATTTTCTATATCATTACTGCTTCCTGCCCACTTGTGATCAGTTATTGAGAAGAATCGTATTGAAATATAGGACTCTGTGGATCTGTCAATCTTCTTGAAGTTCTGTGAGTTTTGCTTTGTGCATGTTGAACGTTTGTAACTAAGTACAGTTAGTATTCTGTCCTCTTGACTAATAAACATGTCTTCAACATTATGACACAACATTCATTTTCAATGGTGTTATATTTATATGAAATCTACATGGTCTAATATATAATATACTTTGTCTAATACCAGCATTCTAACTTTCCTATGACTAGTGTTACCATGGTGTTTGCTTTTATCTTTCATTTTGTAGCCAATTTGTGTCATTATTTGTAAAATGTATTTCTTGTACTCTTCATACAATTGAATCTTTTTAAAAAAAAATCCAACCCAACAATCTCTGCCTTTTTATGAATATAATTGGTCCATTTACATTCAGTGTGCTGGAGAGCATGGCTGTACCTTTCTATTGGTGTCTATTTTATTTTGCATTGAATGATGACTTATTATATCTCCATTGCTAAGCTAGATTGTTAACTATTACTTTTTGGTTAATAGTTAAGTTATGGCTTCTAATCTGTATCTTTAATTGAATACAGGTTCCCTTCATGTATATCACATATTACTTCAGATAGAAGAGCCTTGGATTATGGCTGGGCAAATAGCTCAGAAGTAGAGTGCTTGCCTAGCATGTGGGAGGTTCTGGTTTTGATTTCCAGCAATGGAAAGAGAGAGAGAGAGAGAGAGAGAGAGAGAGAGAGAGAGAGAGAGAGAGAGAGGCTTCCAAAACACTTCTCCTGAGCTATATTGCTATTACTGTATCCACTAGTTTCTCTAGTGTGGTCTGCTAGAAATTGATTGTCTCACCTCTGTGAATTTGGAAGTCTTGATTTCACCATTGTTTTTGAAAACATTGAAAGGTATAAATAAAAATTATTCTGGCATGTTTGGATTTTTTCCTGGTTCTTCCTTTCACTCTATTTCCAGTGAGAAATCTCTGCCATCTCTCTATGTGCTCCACCACATGAGCCAGATCTGTTACTCTTGTTTAAAATTATTATTATTGTTGTTGTTCACAGTTTGATCACATGCCTCCATATTGTTCTCCTTGTGTTCCCTTGGAGGTTTTGAACTTCTTCCATCTATTGTCATCGAATTTGTATATTTTAGAACATTATTACTCTCTCTCTCCTACCTCACCTTCCTCTGGGATCCTCGAGGTCACATGTGCAGAAGACAATTGAAGCTGTTCCATTGCTCACTAACGTTTTGCTCCTTTCCTTAATTGTTCCCTTTCTTCCCTAGTTTCATTTTTATAGTTACTATGCTATGTCTTTATGTTTTCTTAGTCTATTCCTTACTGTCTAACACACAGTGGTCCCTCTCATATAATTTCATCATGAACTTTACAGTCTCCATTCATCTCCAGGAGTGCAATTTGGATCCTTTTAAAAACTTTGATGTCTCACTTTGAATCTATAACTACACTACATTCAGGTACAGTAGTTGGTGATCGCTTGGTAATCTGTCTCGGTACATGGGTTGCTGTAGAGGAATTTTTGATCCAGCAACATGGCTGCTCTGACAAGGGATCACATCCAAAGACCTTCTAGATCTATATGATCTGGCCAGAATGCAGACATACCCTAGATTACAGTTTGATCTGGCTGGAATACAGACATGCCCTTAATATATACCTTTCATTCCTAACAATAAATATAAGCGAATAATGTAAAAGGAAGCAGCCATTTTTGAAAATGGCATCTAATTGATGGCCAAACAAAGTAATGAATCAGAGAAAGATTTGAGAGAATGAGTCAGGAATAGGATACGCCCAACTCACATGAGAACAGCATAGGAAAGAGGTTACTTAAGAGCAGATAGATGGGGGTGATGTATGTGTGTGTGGAAGTTTTTCAGAGACAATTTTACAGAGACAGGACTAGAACATATTGCCATACAGACTAGAACATATTGCCAAAGTCAGTATGAGGACAAGAAGAGTAATTCAGTCAGAAGCCACAAGAAGCAGGATTGAATCAGTCAGCTTAGAAGACTAGATTTTACAGCATAGAAGCTTCCATCTTATACCTAGGGATAGTTAGAATAGAGAAGGAGAATCTCTTGGACTCAGACCAAGCAGTGTATTTCTCAGCTTGAACATGGCTCTCATCTCATCCCTTCAGCGGAAGAGATAAAAGCGACATTCACAGGTTGCTTTTTCTGAGGATTCAGAATCTTGACATGTCAGGCATTGTGAATTTTACTTTATGGGGGTACTAGACATCTCAGTACTCTTATAAATATTCTTCAACTTTGTTCCAGGACAGAGTTGAGATTTTTGGAAACAGTTTCAACCTTTATTAGAACTTTCTTTTTAACTATTTAGATATACCAAAACAGTTTCATTCTAGAACTAATTATTCCCCGTGACTAAGAAAGGATCACTCTGTGTCTTTTGTCCAATTCTCGGCAAGTCATGACCAGTGAAACAGGATTCTCCCTTTTACTCCAACCATTTATCTTTCTACTTAAACAACAGCCTTTAGCTATTGGACAATGTTGTGGGATTGAAATAATTAGCAGCCTTTAGCAATGGCCAACTTCATGGAACACTTGTATATGCTCAGTCTTTGCTTTGTTCCTCCATTGCTTTTACCTACCACAACTTACGTCTTCATTTTTGCTTTCTGGGGAACTTTAGGTGATATTTTCTGAAACTGGTAGAGCTAAAAGGGTTGTAAAAGAGATTGACTGTGACCTGATTCTAAGTGACGAAACTGTGAGAACTGGCAGCATATTTCCATCCCTGTGTACTGTCACATCCAATCCCATTGCGTGCCCCTCTCCTGAGCCCTGAGTGTTTCCTGACATAGACATACTGGCGCTCTGTAAACCTAAGAAGCTCTCTATCTATGTAGCTCCTTTTAGCGTCGTCTCCTACACACTCTAGCAAAAGCTCCCTGGATTCTCAGGTCCCTCTCCTCTGTTCAGATCCCCACTAGCCCTGACAAGGATCTTGCCTACACTCATCTCCAGAGACCTGGAAATTCTTCCAAGATGGTGAACTAGGAAAACTACCAGTGTTTTCATCTCTACAGAACTGCTTTCTTTTTTCTGAGAATAAAATAAAATGGTGATCATAATATATTTAGCCCAGTATCTAGCAATTGCTCTACATTCAAAATTTAATTTTATTAACATCATATTTAAGTAATTTGAATGTTTAAACCTATGTGCATTTACAGCAAGAATACAAGGCATAAAATGTGATAGAAAACTAAAGAGGCTGTTTATTTGTTTATTTGTTTATTTGTTTATAGAATGTCTTTAGTAGCTGCTACTTTGGATATTGACTGCCTCCCAGTGGCTTTGTCCTCAGCATATAAAACATTTGCAGATGACAGAACTAAGAAGTGAAGAAAACAGAGTGATAGCTACTGGAAGGAAGTTAGGTCAGGAAAGGTTTGTCCTTGATCTGGGAACCTCAGCCTCTTTCTTTATCTTTTACTCCCCTGCTCTCATAATGTAGGTGGTGTCCTCTGCCCAGTACACCACCCTGATGCTGTGCCTCCATGGAGGTCTGAAAAACACAATAAAACAGTGATTCTCAGCCTTCCTAGTGCTTAGACTTTTTAATACAGTTGCTCATGTCACAGTGACCCCCCAACCATAAAATTATTTTTTTGCTACTTCATAATTATAATTTTTTCTACAAGTATAAATCATAATGTAAAAATCTGCATTTTCTGATGGCCTTAGGTGGCCCCTGTGAAAGAGTCATTTGACTACCAAAGGGGGTCTTAACCCACAGGTTGAGAACCACAGCAATAGACCATTTGAACATGAGCTAAAACCTGCAAAACTGGCCCAAGACAAACCCTCCCTTCTTATAAGTTTACTCTCTTGTGCATTTTGTTAGAATGATTGAAAGCTAATGAGCACACAGCTTCCCTACCACCCTGAAACAAGGGGGTGGTATTACACATGAGACTGTGTTGAATGTCTGTAAGACACTACTGTTAGAAAAGAGGGTAACATGAAAAAGAATATGCAGTTATTAAGAGACATTTTTCTTTGCATAGGCATTTTTGTAGAGGCCTTCTCCATGCATGCACCGTCTATGATCTCCACCGACGTGTCTCTCTACTTTTCCCTTCTGCACTTGATAATCCATGCCTTGGACAGAGCAACGGCCTCCATGGGCTCTCTCATTCCTTTCAATGAAGTCTGATTACTCTTGAAATCCAAGTGTTCGCAAACAAGCCAGCCCACTAGAGAGAAATTGCATTTATTCTTTAAAGTGAATGAATCCCCAAGTGCATATTTTGGCCACGGTCGCTTGAAGAAACCAAGATTGAAAGTTGGGGGGGAAAAAAGTGAGTTAGAAAAGGCACACATCCCAGATTGAAGGTAGGAAGGAGTAGACAAAGAAATTGTAAAACAGTGACACTCAGATCAGAGTGTTTCTTCAGAAAAGAAAAAAAAAAATACATTCTAGCCTGTTCTCTACCTTTGTTAAGAAGTATACACACACGGAGAGAGCAAGTCTGTGAATGTAATCATATGTTAGTCTTCACTTCGGTTCTGTCAACTCACCCCAGGCACACAAGCAATTTCTGAAACTCTTCTATCTGTAACTCTCTGAGAATCCTACCCAAAGATTCCCCAGAATGTAAAGGAGGTACAGATTTGATAGGTGAAGGGAATGGAGAGCCAGAGCCAAGAAGAAAGAATAGACTACATGGCTGTTTTATGAAGCCTGATATCCCAATGGGCAACTAATTATTCTATCTCATAAAACTATCAAGTATCTAAAAGCTATTCTTTAAAGAGAAAGCAGAGTATGTAGGATAAAAAAATATATATCTGTCCACTGGGACCCATTATTAATAGTCAAAGTCCATGTACATTTGGGGTTCTTACATACAAAGTTACTGATTTGTTTGTATGATGTCCCACACCAAGACATCAACAGACAGGCCTAGGACAATACAACAGGCCTATAATAAATGCTGAGGCAAGAAACTATCAGAGAATAACTATGTGAACTTTATCAGACCCTAGGTATAAGCCTGAATCAGATAATGCTGAAAAGATACAAGGTGTAAGAAATGTCTAATGAGGTGAGCTAACCCAAAGAATTGGTGGGTGTTATTCAGTACTGTCCCTTATTTGACAGCACTGTAAACTGCCTGAACCTAACCATCTGCCTGTGACTACTAAGCTCTATTTGGTAATTTACTTATCCATTTGTCAAGAAATTTAATGAAGGCCAAGCATTCACTCTTGGGAAGCTGAGATAGGATTTGGCATTGATTTGGAGGCCCATTTGGGCTCCCCTTTCTCTCTTCAAGGTCATCTTGGTCTACTAGCAGAGGCCCTGTCTAGCAGAGAGAGAGAGAGTTAAATACAGAGAGACAAAAATAAATTCATTCACACTTGTTACTTGTGCATATCTCATGCAAAGTACTAGACAATGAGTATCTGTTCCTGTTTCCAAGGAACTGGACAGTCTAGTATAGAAGAGAAAGGTATAAGAATTCTTTGAGAGATAAAATCCAGTATTCCTAGAAACTATATAAGGCATGTGCTTACCTTAAGAAAATCATATCAACTATCCCAAAACTATGGCACGTCCAGTGAGTGTAGAAGCACCAGCATTAGTTGTGGGAGTGGGTTGGGGAGCAAAGGCATGGCCTTTCCTAGGACTGCAGATTTGGATGGACTGTGAGGAAGGAGCAACAGGAGAGCCCGCACGCATCATCAGCATCATCATCGGCATCATCAGCATCACAGCCTCCAGGCTTGTGTTCCGTCTCGAAAGTCCACAAAGACACTGATGGACTTTAAGCTAAAGAACAAATATTTAGTCAGACGTGAGCAAATCACTCAAATTTTGAAAGATGGAATAAGAGACAAGACTTAGCTTTTACAAGGCTAAGAATGAGTTGCATCCACAATATTAATAGTATTCTTCATCTCAGGAAACAGAGACTTGTAGAGTTTGGCATCTTGGCTAAGCCAAGGGCACAGCAAGGAAGAATCTCTGATCCCAAGCCCATGTTCCTCAGGTCTCCTTAATGCTATGACTGTATCTCAGGAGGGCATGAGCTGATAAGTCACATACAATCCAAGGAGAGGCTAGGACAACAACAAAATTATTTGGAGCTTTTAGTTGCTTTTAATGGAAATTGTTGCAAATGGAACTCTAAAATAACGAATCCACAGACAACCTTGAACACTCTAAGGGCCAAGACAGAGACAAGTGGAAAAAGCAAAATGATACAGTTGATCTGTTCTCAGTCCTTCAGAGTCCCTGAGATTTCCCAGAGGCAGGGGTGGGAACGGAGATAGGCTACGAACGCCGCCAGAGCAGATTTTGCCAGAACGTGGAGCAGATGCTTGGATATTGCCAGCTTCTTGCTCACAATCACCAATTAGTCTCACAAGTGTTTACCTATGTTCTCATTAGTTATGCTTTCTACATGAGGGACAGAGAAATTGAGTAGAAAAGAAACCATCTTCTTCTTAATGAGTCTAGAGCATTTCCAGCACTCACCAGAAAGATCTCTCTGATTCTCTGTTTACCCTTGAGCTTGTTCTGTGTGCCCTGAAGCAGACAAGAGTGTTGGTTAAATGCTTTACACACCCATCAGTCAGACTGGGTCTGATAAGGCCTAGCTCAGGCATTCGCTGACTTAATTAGAGCCATGAATGATTCTACAGCAGTTTGCAAATCTCTAAACACCTTCATGCCATCCTCAATCATCCTTCCCAACACGTCTGCTTCTGTATGGAAGGGGGTCCAGCGTTAGTTTATGTTTACTTTAGCATACTTCTACGGGGTAAGTAAATTGCTATTGCCATCAAATTGAGTATAGAATACTTTTGTATGGGCTGTAGTGATTATAATTGTCATTGTAGTTACACACACACACACACACACACACACACACAAATTAAAGTTAGGTTTGTCCTTCTCTTGTCTTCCTTAAGAAGGCAATAAAAGGACAGAAAGCCATCATGTGTGTTGTAACTGGAAAATTAATCACATCAAATATTCACTATACTAATCAAGTTATAAGTCTGGAATGGGCTTATATGAAACAGATGTTTACATTCTTGCTCTCCTTGGGTACGAATGTTAAGAGAAGAAAGCACAGAACAGCTATGTCATGGCGTGCTTTGGGGAATGTAACACTTTTCTTTTACTTTCTTTAATGAAGCCACAAAGTCTGTGGTCAGAGAGAACAGGCTAAAGGGGAAAACACTGAGGGGTCTAATCTTCCAGTCCTTATATAGACAAAATCCTTTTTTTCAGTGATGGAACAGGAAACATGCTGCCCCAGGAGGAGGGAATGGATGGAGGGTAGAAGGAAGCAAACATCTGGAAGCTCGTCCTGTGTGGCTGGGCTGAGACCCTGGCTCTCTAAGCCTCGTGACTCTGGTTCACGGTTCATCTCTGGCCTGATCTGTAAAGACACAGCTCCTTCCTTCTCTTCACCTTGAAATGAAGACCAAGAGGCTGTACTTCACCACAGGCTGCTCTCACTCAGGAAGAATCCTGTAAAGCCTAGTTCAATGTTTTATGAGGAAAAGAGGTCCACGTGTTTAAAAGGTTGACCACCTGCCTAAAGTGGTATAACTTTGGTGGGGAGGTAGTATATTGTGGGAAGAAGTTGGGTCACTGTGGGATGCCCTTGAAGAGGCTACTGAGAATTTGGGCTCCCCTTTCTCTCTTTGTTTCCTGGGATGACTGACCAGCCTCTGTGTGCTTTCACATGAGCCATGGCACCACAGCAGGCCCAGAGCAACAGAATGAGCAGCAGGAGACTGAAACCCATGAATCCTGCAGCGAAAATTAATTCATCTTCCCTCTTGCAGGTCGGTTATCACTCAGGTCTTGCCACAGCAACAGCAAGCTGACAAAGGCCTTCACTGATCAGAGAGCAAACTGAGGCTGAGAGAGCAGTTAGCCTAAAATCCAAAGGGAAAGACTTGAGACAGTACTGCAAGTTTGGTTTTGGTTTTGGTTTTGGTTTTGGTTTTGGTTTTATCTCATGTTTGCCCTTCTCCCACCTCACCTGTTTCACCTGTTTCACTGCCTAACTACTTCCCAGGCATGGTTTTAGAGCTTGATGCATACTGACAGACTTGACCACATTTACTCTCTGTTCAAAAACTAAGTAGGCAATCTAAGAGAAAGTAAAAGAGAGCACAGAACTGGTGGGTCACCTGTCCAACTTAGCATTCCTTGTCAGGTTTCATCTTCCGTCTCTAGTCCAGATCATACCTGTCATTTTGTTGTGAAATTGAAAGTGTTGGCAGTGACACATAGAACATACAATTACCTTACGTGATACCGTAGGGTCTCATTGTGCACTATTGTGGCTTGTTTAGGAGAAAACAATACTCCATTTTAATATCAAATGATATTAAAATGAGTGGATTATTCATTAAGTAGTTTTTGATTCTGGGCCTTGCTTCCTGTTCAGAATTTTTCAGAGTTTTCTTTTTTGGTTTTTGTTATTGTTTCGTTTTGTTTTGTTTTGCTCAGTTTTCTTTCTTAATAGTTATAAACTAAAGCTTATTCTATTTTTCTGCCACAATTCCATGAATTCACCTGGAATAAGAATTGCGTTTAAGGGCTGGAGAGATGGCTCAGTGATTCTAGAGCACTGGCTGTTCTTCCAGAGGACCTGGTTTCAATTCCTACCACCCACATGGCAGCTCACAATTCTCTGTAACTCAAGTTCCAGTGGATCCAACGCCCTCACACAGACATACAAGTAAGTCAAACACCAGATGCACATACAAATTAATTAATTATATTTTTGAAAAGAACTACATTCCATTCATTCTCACATAGTAGAAATTCAATAGTGGTCCTTTAAAGAACTACTGAATTCACCATGATTCATAACAATGACGGTGACTTCATGTGAGGACTTCAGACATATTCTTAGACATAAGTGTAGCCACGCACATGAACACATCGAAAACCCCCAACAACCTTGTATGATGAGGTTCTCCATTTCAGCTATGAGCAGACAATACTCAGAATAGCATGGCTACATCAGTGCTGTGTCAGTACTGCGTGGACAGCCAGGAGGGAAGCCCAGGCCCTTCAGTGCGGTTGCCAGCACAATGTATCGCCATACAGTGACCTTACAATTAGGCTGCCTGTGGAACTCCTGGAAAACCAATCATTCCAAAGAGCAAGTTGATCATTTTCAGGACAGAGAAATTGATTAAATCATCATGCTAAGGTGAAAATTTCATTACTGATCTCCAAGTAGGTAATCAATATGCTGTAGAAGTGAAGGTAATTTTTCAGAATAGGTTATAATTGAAATGAAAGCTTTTAGAGGAAACTAAAATAATGGTATGAACCCATTGCCTGTCTGCTCCTGGGAAACCCTAATGACCTTTGACCAACTCCTGCTGACCGCATGGGCTATTTTCAAAGGGCTGATGAGTGTTACAATATGAATTTCCTGATGTCCCTTGAACAATATGGAAAGGTATTAGGATTCAAGTGATTGACACGGTCTACTTCCCACTGACACCTTCATTCAAATACATTTTAGAAAAGTAAAACTTTCATCCCTCCTTTTGGTAAACCTACCTCTGTGTCTTGACAGTAATGTTCTTCCTGGGCTTAGGAGTCACTCATTCTCTCCAAAATCTCATCTTATGGGGTCAAAAAGGAGCTCTGAAACCCAGAACACCTACTATTCTAGACAGCTGGGACCTTGCCTAACGTAAAAGAACAAAGGAAAGGCTACCTTTGTACCCTACATTCCAACACTTGGCGACTCTTCCTCAGAAGAGCTTGTGTTTCTTTTCATGCAGCCTGAGACTTCCCTCTTGCTCTGTTTTCAGATAAACCACAGCTGCTTACAGCCTTCCGCTATTCCCCAGTACTAATTAATGAGCGGAGGAATGAACTGGACCCATTCCAACTGCCTTTACTTTTTTGTAAAGAACTCAGTCCTGTTTAAATCACATTAATGAAAACAGTGAATAACTCCAAGACTCTCTGAAGACATAAGAAACTTCACCATGAAACCACCCACTCTCTTTCCTTTTCTTTCCAACCTACATTAGTTTAAACAACAACAACAACTAAACTAAAAACCTGTCTCCAGATAGCTGGTGATCCTGCGGTGGTGGAGTTTCAGCTGTGGGTACTGCTCACGGCTCTCGTCGGCAGTGTGAACCTGGGAGAGTGGAACCTAAAAATGAGACAGACCAAAGTCCAGAGGAATCACCAACTTCACTCAGAGCATGAGAAAATTTATACTCGGAAGGTTAAGAGTCACATGAGCAAAGTGTCCAATCACAGGGACAAGCCACAGGTGGCAAAACCATGTCATTCCATGGAGGCATATAAAGCAATTACAATAGCCAGTTGTGATGATTAATCTGAAGTAAACTCGACTCTAGACAGGGAAGGGGCATGGAAGCATGCTCCAATAGCATTTCCATGTTTTGAAGAAACTGAAGTCACGTGACTCCTGTCTCGTTTTCTTGGAGTTTTCTCACAAACATTCAAAATTGTCTTCACCTGACTCCTTTCTTGAACCTTGTTTAGACAAGTATGAACTCATGCAGAAGATCATAAATATATGGACATGTGTGCATTAGTGTGCTCAAAGAATTTTCTTTTTCTGACAGCTGAAAAACTCTAGAAACAATGACCCCCCACCCCCCACCCCACCCCCACCCATGCAGCATGAATGAGTGCTCCAAGAGCCCAAATCTTGGTTTCCAATGACAAGATTTTGTTTACAATAACAGAGGCAGGCGGATTTCTGAGTTCGAGGCCAGCCTGGTCTACAGAGTGAGTTCCAGGACAGCCAGGGCTACACAGAGAAACCCTGTCTCGAAAAAAACCAAAAGAGAAAAAAGAAGCCAGTGTCTTTGTAGAAATTATTATTCTAAGGCTGGGACAGGGAACATACAACATGAACCTGGTATATCTTATAGAGTCAGAAATGAAGAAAACAAGGAAACTTTGAAAATGGCTATACTTGAGAGATCTTATTATGGGGGACAAAAATTTTAAGAATGTCCAGTCATCCCAATCACAAAAGAAGTCATTGGATATGCACTCTCTGATAAATGGATATTAGACCAGAAACTTAGAATACCCAAGATACAATTTGCAAAACACAAGAAAATCAAGAACGAAGACCAGCGCATGGATACTTCATTCCTCCTGTGAAGAGGAAACAAAATACCCATGAAAGGAGTTACAGAGACAAAGTTTAGAGCTAAGATGAAAGGATGGACCATACAGAGACTACCCTACCAGGGTGGATCCATCCCATAATCAGTCATTAAACTCATACACTATTGCATAGGACAGCTAGTGCCTACTTAAGGGACCCTGATATAGCTGTCTCTAACAGAAGTGGATGCTCATAATCATCTATAAGATGGAACACAGGGCCCACAATGGAGAAGCTAGAGATAGAACCCCAGGAGCTGAAGGGGTCTGCAACCCTAGAAGAGGAACAACAATATGAACTAACCAGAACCCCCAGAACTCGTGTCTCTAGCTCCATATGTAGCAGAAGATGGCCTTGTCGGCCATCATTGGAAAGAGAGGCCCCTTGGTACTGCAATCTTTATATGCCCCAATACAAGGGAACGCCAGGGCCAAGAAGTGGGAGTGGGTGGGCAGGGGAGCAGGGAGGGGGGAAGGGACTTTCGGAATAGCATTTGAAATGTAAATTAAGAAAATATCTAATAAAAAATTGGAAAGAAAAAACTAGAAAAAACGTGAACAATGCACTGAACAGTAGAGCATTAAATCCTAGGAATCAGGAGGTATACTCAGGTAGGTCAGGAGTTCAAGACCAATTTTGGGATCACCCTGGACCATAAATCTTTCTCAAATAGCTAGCTAATTTAATGAAATAATTTGAAAATTCCCCCCACATGGAAGAATTACAAATATTATAACTAGATTTTTCCCTGCTCGAGGACACAGGGATAAGTACCCACCTCACCACTATTGACTACAGATGGATTTGTCACAAGAGGTCACAAGACCCAAATTATTCCCAAATAACGTGGTGAAGAACAAGAAAGAGGAACACTTGAGGGGGAAATCCAGCAAATGCTACCTTTGACAGCTGGTTGGGAATGAAATCAGCAGCAAATGTTCATTCATGCTGATAGCATAGACTTTCTATACCATGGAAGAAAGACTCTGGACTTCCTTTGGAGAATGCTCCTGGGGCTTTTTGGCATTGTCTGAGAATTCTAATGTGTAATTTAATGTTCTGAGTGGAATATGAAACAGAAAAGACAAAGACAAAAAACACAAATAAAGTGTGAAGCTTGGCCAGCGATGATAGAGAGGTATTGTTCCCTGTGCTTACTCAGAGGGATTGACATCAACTTGACACGCGCTTCATGTGTGAAGAAGGATTGACATCGACTTGACACATGCTTCGTGTGTGAAGAGGGAACTTCAACTGAGAAAATTTGCCCTCACCCAGGTTGGCCCGTGAGCAAGCTATGCTGAGTTTCCTTAACTGATGATTGACCTCCTGTGGGAGGGCCCAGCTCACTGTAGGCAGTGCCACCCCAGAGCGGGTGGTTCTGGGTGCTATTAGAAAGCAGACTGAGCAAGCCATGAGGAGCAAGTCAGAAAGCAGCACTCTTCTATGGCCAAGGCTTTGGGGTTTTTGCCTCCAGGTTCCTGCCTTGCTGGAGTGCCTGCACTGCCTCTCCTCAGTGCTACCTGGAATTAAAGGATTAAATATAGCCCTTCTCCTCCCAGGCTACTTTTCGTCATGATGTGTTATCATAACAATAGAAATCCTAACTAAGATAATTCCTAGTCATAAGATTTCTACTTATCAAAAGTGCAGCTTGGGGCTGGAGAGATGGCTCCACAGTTAAGAGCACTGTCTGCTCTTCCAGAGTTCCTGAGTTCAATTCCCAGCAACCACATGGTGTCTCACAACCATCTGTAATGGGATCTGGTGCCCTCTTCTGGTGTGCCTGAAGATAGCAACAGTGTACTCATATACATAAAATAAATAAATAAGTCTTTTTTAAAAAAAAAGTGCAGCTTACCAGTGTAAGATGTCAGCATATATGGAAACTGGGCTTGGGGTCTTTGTGAATTTCCTCTTGTCTACACTTCTCTACAAACCTACAACAGTTATAAAAATTAAAGCTTATGCATAAAATTAAACTGCAAAAAGTAACCCTAAAGTGAGACATAGATACCAGATCATCAAAAACAAGTTTTTTCTTTCTCAGTGTCACCCACACAATGAAGTGAATTCAGACCATATGGATGCTTAACAGATAGGAAGAAGTCTTACACTTCGAACACAATATTTGAAAGAATTTGCTGGACCCAACAGAAATCAAACTGAAGATGCTATGTCACATACACATTGCAAATGTATCCTAAAGCAATGTGATGGTTTGCGTATGCTCATCCCACAGAGTGGCACTATTGGAAGGTGTGGCCTTGGAGGAAGTGTGTCACTGTCAGGGTGGACTTGGAGACCTTCCTCCTAGCTGCCTGAGGATGGCTAGTCTGTTCCTGGCTTCCTTCGGATGAAGATGGAGAACCCTCAGCTCCTCCTGCACCACACCTGCCTGGATGCTGCCATGCTTCCACCTTAATGACAATGGACTGAAACTCTGAACCTGTAAGTCAACCCCAATTAAACGTTGTCATTTATAAGACTTGCCTTGGTCATGGTGTCTGTTCACAGCAGTAAAACCCTAATAAGACAAACAGTAATACTACTGTTGCTCATTGCCACCTGGTGATTCATGACCATGAGAAGGCTGCTGAGAAAAAATACCCTTGGGTTATGCAAAATTTTAAGTGTGTGTGTGTGTGTGTGTGTGTGTGTGTTTCTAAGTTACAACTCTTTTACTCAGAAAGACTGCTAATGGGACTTAAGTCAGTAGCCTGTACATCAAGTCGGTAGCCTGTAGATCAGTTACTTCAATTATATTTCTGGTAAGTTCCAGCTCAGTGTGTGCCTCTTGCCCTGCAACTGTTAGTGCAGGAGCATGCCCAGAGCAGCATAAACCCACACCCTTCCTAGAGAAACTGCATAAGCAAACAGCTTATGGCTATATGAGAGGGTGTTGTTTTCCCGCTGAATTTGACCTGCATAACCACAGGCATAGAACCCAAGCAGAGGTAGAGCAAGCTCTACCAAGAATGACAGGGTTTTGTTTGTTTTTTTGTCAGAAAACTTCAACATTTTTTTGATGAGCTAATTCCAGCCAAAGCCTTCCACTCCCACTGAAGTCTAGCCCACTTGGAGATAGGACATACAGTTAAAGTATCTCCATTAATTTCTTCAGTGGAGAACTATGAGCTGAAGGGGGATGGAAGTAACCAGGAAACTTCAAAAACTGTATTCTGGAAGGTTTCTTCCTCCTTGTCCTGTACTTAATGCCTTAAGGTTGACTTTCTCAAAACAAATGCACGGTGAACTTGTGCAGGCATTAAAATTCATTCAGTCATCCCTGACGGCATTCCTGAATGCCAAACATTTAGCTCTACCCTGAAACTGGGAATATAAAATTAGAAACATATTTAACAGATGTTGAAAAGAAATGGGCACCATGCCAAGTAATGGAAGCTTCCATTGTTGCTGCTGTCAACCTACGTAACAAAGAAACAACAACAACAATGATATAATTACAAACTAAAAATCAACAAAAATAAGACTCCATTAAAAATTTGGGCTCAGAAACGGTTCAGTCCCTACATACCTTGCAAGTGCAAGGTCATGAACTTTGATACCCAGATCTTGGGGAATGGTGGGCAAGCTTGGTGATATATACTTGTAAACTCAGCACTCGGGAAACAGTGTCAGGGATGGGGCTCACTACAACTCACTGGGCAACTTAGCAAGTTCTAGGCCAGTGTAAGACCAGTCTCAGAAAATTAATAAACAAAGATGCCTAGTGCCTGAAAAATTACTCCTGAGGCTGGCCTATGGCCTCTAGACATACATGCACACAAGTACATTCATACCTGCACACACACCCAAATATCTATCTACTATCAACTCGCATTACATCTCCCCTAATTCAGGTTTGTTTTTGTTTTTGTTTTGTTTTAGAAAAATGGCTTCGGCTCTGTCAAGTGGCTTATCTAATTCAACCAACAATTGATTAATACTATTTTCATGTACTCTTTACAAAAGTCCAGTCTAGCCAAACATATCTGTCAATGTATATGAAGCCTTGGTCTGTGCGGTAGAAAGTCAGCCAATGGCATTCATCGCTATGAAGGCAAAGCCATGGAGTCTAAACTCACTGATATAAAGCTGCCCTGCTGTTAGTGGAAAGACCAGAAGACACTCTCACGGATCCTGCTCAAATTATTCAGTCAAACCATGCGCAGACACAAGTGCCTTCTAAGTGTGACTAGAGCAGTGGTTCTCAACCTTCCTGACACTGTGACCCTTCTGTACAGTGCCACATGTTGTAGTGACAACCAATCCATAAAATTAATTTCATTGCTACTTCATAACTGTAATTATGCTTCTGTCATGAATCATAATGTAAATATCTGAAATGCAGGATGTGCAACCCCTGTGAACCACCGAACAAGCGACAAGCCTTCATCCTTCTCTTGGCCTCTCCCTAGCCCTTCATGTTCAATAAACACTTGTTTAGTCCGAAGCTATTTAGTGCTAAAGTTTCCCTGATATATTAGAGTCAACTGATGCCCTGTGTCTCCCTGGCAATAAAATAATAAGCTTCGCTTGAGTGATGGCTCAGTCAGTAACATGTTTACTGTGCAAACACAAGAACCTGAGTTCAGATCCCTAGTACCTGCATAAAAGCCCAGTACACAGTGGCATGTGTCTATAATCCCACCGCTGGGAAGGAAGAAACAGGCAGACCCCTGGAGCTCGTTGGTCAGTCATCCTAGCTGAATCAGTTAGCTCCAAGGTGGAAAGTCATTGAAAAAGATACTCAGCATTAACTTCTGACTTGCACACACGTATGTACACCTACACAAATCTGAACATATATGACATACAAACTAAATAAAATCTGCTTGATTTTTATCAGAGATGTTGGAAATTTAGTAATCTTCACTGCCCCTTGATTTACTTTTCCCGAGTTATCGTTGTTATATGGCTGTAACAAAAATGCCTCAGAGCCTAAGATGTCTACTGAACAGCTACTGCAGAATTGGTGCTTTGAGAACAGGAGACTGTCAGTAAAGTTCGAAAACTAATACTGCCCTCTGCTGGTAGTTCTCTGCAGTACACGTTTGTATGGCTACTGGTACCTCACTTCTCAGTCTTTGGGGAATCCGCCTTGACACGAAGAGATCTGAAGTTGCTTCTTGTCAGTGATATTTGGGGCCCTTAGGAAATAAAATGCAAAATGTATAGGTGATGGTAATAAATATCTAACCATTACCATCAAATTAATGCTCTTAAAGATATAACTCCACTGAAATGAGGGGAGGCATTGTATGCAGCTTGACAGTTCAAAATCCACGATCTCAGAAGTGCACCTGATTAAACATGACTTTAATTATCCGGGACTCTCATCTCCTGCAAACGAGACAGTTCTGAAATGCACTCAGTCCTCATCAGGTAATAACGTTATTCTGTCTCTCTCCCTCACCAACAGTGTAGTCAGAGTGACTGCAGTCTCTGTGGGATCGTGAGATTTAGGGACATGAGTATCTCAGGATAATTGTTTTAGAAACCCTAAAACAGGTGATACTGTTTGGTGTCAAGGAGCTTCATGAAACAATGGTCCTCTTAATTAAAAAGACAAATCACGTACGAGGGGTTGCTCCTGAAATCAATCTTTCTCTCTCTCTCTCTCTCTCTTTCTCTCTTTCTCTCTCTCTCTCTCTCTCTCTCTCTCTCTCTCTCTCTCTCTCTCTCTCTGCATAGATAAAACAGCTTTGGTTTAGGAGCCCCTGAGAATGAGTACTGTCTTATTACTTAACACTGTGTTTTTATATAATATATACTTAAGGCTCATTAAATGGAGAAATAAATTGGCCTGTTTACTATTATAATCATTTTAGATTTTTTTTTCCCAATAAAATGCTAAGGCATGAATATGAAAGGATTTGGGGAAAGAGTGTATGCTTCTCAGACATACAGACTTGAATTTAAATTCTGTCTTTGATACCTGGCTGTATCTTGGGAGCAAAATTAATTTCCCCAAACTGTGGCTTCACCATCTATAAGATAAGAACATTTTTCTGCCTTCTTTTAGGGATATGAAATGAATATGTGTTCTAGAAAATTCCTGGTACATAATGGATATCCAAATGTTTCTTCTCTGCCCTCTCAGATAAATTACTTATTTCTTCTTTTATAATCAAAAAGAGGTTCAGAGGCTCTTACATTATTTGTACACTATTTGCTGTTCTTTTCCTTGGCAGGAATAAGCACAGATGTATAACCGCCTCTATTTTGCCTCTTTAACGTCGTTACTTTAAAGGATTTCAAAGGTTATTGGGAAAGGCAAGAAGCAGCTTCGTTGCTCTGCCTGTCACCTTCCAATTAAGCAAAAGTGGACAATTGTACCACCTTTCCTGCAATCGATGATCTGCACACTTCGAAACAATTCCATCCTTACTCCCACCTCTGTTGCGCACTAACCCACATTTTAAAGCTAAGGAAAGGAAGGGCTGCGGAGGGAGGACAGACCTGCCAGATGTGGAGAACAAAACTAGAAACTTTGTATTCTGACTTGTACAAGGGTCCTTTGTGATCTGCCTAGCAGCTACCCGTCTGTACTCACCAGTGCACCCTAGGCTCCATATCGGGTATTG
Source organism: Mus minutoides (assembly GCA_902729485.2). Lineage (NCBI taxonomy): Eukaryota > Metazoa > Chordata > Mammalia > Rodentia > Muridae > Mus > Mus minutoides. Next base: position 84,643 of record LR749602.1, read on the forward strand.
CATTCTGCAATCCTACTTTTCTCCTGCTGCCCTGGGACATTGTGGTCTAGCCATTCAGACAAGCAAGTCATGAGTCCTGGTGCTCATCACCACCCCCACCACCCCCACCACCCCCGTGACTCACAACTAGCATGTGGTGAGTTGTTTGGAATTAGCTACTTTCCCAAGGTTTTGTACCAAGCTTGAATGCCCTTGGTGATATTTTTAACAATTCCCGGGAAGCTCTCGGTTTATTTTGAACATTAAAGATGCTACAGTGAGTGTAAGTGGAATGGAAAAGATGAAACTCTTGACTGTAGGGCTACAGATGCAGTCTCCATTGGAAACAGCTGTGCCTGTAAGTTTTCTTCTCTGGTGCAGTACAGACATTGCTATTGGGTTCCCAGCACCAGTGGTGGCCAGCTGTTCTCATCTGCAACCTCCGAACCATCAAGCAACATGCTGTGCAGAGAGGTGAACAATACCTGTCTACTGCTGTCCTTCTCTAGCTCCGTAGCTAACCCTTTGTAGAGCATTTATTCTCGTGCCAATCACACCTCCTCCCATAAGGATACTGCTAATCTTGCTTCCAGAAAATTCTATCCCCCTGAAAGTATGTCTTATCGAAGGCATACTTTTAATGCGTTCTCAAATGAAGTTATTCTTGACAACAGAGATAAAGAAGATGGTCTGTGATAAGTATACCGTATTCCTCTTCAATGCAAATAAAATAATTGTTTCTTCTCAGTCAACAATGGAGCCCTCAAGGGCTAAAATTACCAAATTAAATAGGGACAAAACACACAGGGGTTAGAGAAGTGGCTTAGCAGTCACCAGTGCATACCACTTGTGGTGTGTGACTGAATAGGAGTGGCCCCCACAGACCCGTGTGTTTGAATACTTGGCCATAGGGGGTGGCACTATTAGGAGGTGTGGCCTTGTTGGAAGAAATCTGTCCTTGGGGAGGCGGGCTTTGAGGTCTCCTCTGTTCGAGCTTTGCCCAGTGTGGCTCGTAGTCTCCTGCAGCCTGCAGATCTAGATGTGGAAATCTTTGCTCCTCCTCCAGCACCAAGTCTGCCTGCACTCTGCCATGCTTCCCACCATGGTGCTAATCTCTGAATAACTAAGTCTCTGAAACTGTAAGCTGGCCCCAAGTTAAATATTTTTCTTTATAAGAGTTGCCATG
>LR749602.1:85907-151130 GCA_902729485.2 Mus minutoides
AAAAAAAAAAAAAAAAGAGTTGCCATGGTCACGGTGTCTCTTCAGAGCAGTAAACCCCTAAGACACTGCTCTTACAGAAGACCTGAGTTTATTCCCCAGCACTGACATTCAGGACACTGACAGCCTCCAGCTCCAATGCATGTGGTGCTTTCTTCTGGCCTCCAAGAACACTACACTAATGTGTCTACACACACACACACACACACACACACACACACACACTTGAAAATAAAATCTTAAAAAAAAAACACAGGAAAAGGTTAAGTACAAATAGGGTATCTGTTAGCAGGTAATGGTAAATCACTACAAGAGTTGGTCATAAACAAAAATACTATGCTATTATTTTGAATAACTCACATCACACACTAACAAGAAGCGTATAGAAGATTTCTTTAAAAGGCTGTCGGGAAAGCAATGGTTTTCACTAAAGCTCCTGAGTTCATCTTGTACTTAAAAGCAAAGTAAATGCCTAACTTTATCAATTTATGGACCATTGATTTTAATTGTCCCTGAATCTGCTTCTCCCGTGACCTTAGCGTAGTAAAAGCATCCATTTCAAAGCTGCTACCTGAGAACTTTTTTTCTCACAATGTGGGAAAGGTCATAGAAGTTCTGACTCTGCCTTAATTATGGCAAATGACAAAATATGCTACTATCTACTTGCCGAAATCACTTACGTGATCCATGAAATTGTGCTCAAATCTTATTTAAGTTTCTACACCGACTCCCACTTATCAGAAAATGTGTCATCTGTAGTTAATGTGTCCCTGAAATCTCAGACGTTGCTAAGTTAATCTTCAAGCGATGGAATTTGGACCAGGGCTTTCTGGGAGGTAAGTAAATTCGTTACGTTCACGAGGGTGGTGCCCTTGTGGTGGTATTAGTGACTGTAAGAGGAAGAGGGTGGCTGGGTAGACGACTACGCTAGTGCTGTGCTTGCACATAAGCATGCGGAGCTGCCTTCAGACTCTCAGCACCTCTGTAGACAGCTGGGCATAGCATCCTAGCACTGGGAAGGACAAAGAGACAGAAGAATCCCTGGAGCTTGCTACGCAGAGAACCTAGATCAATTAATAAGTTCCAAGCTCAATTGCAGATCTGTCTCAAGAAGTTGAGGAGGGCGCCCAACACTGACCCCACATTGACCTTTGACCTCCACCAGCACATACATACAGAAGAATACACACACAAACACAACTTCCACACACACAAACACATAGATAAAAATAGATGAAAGCCCAGGTTGTCACATTCTGACTTAACTTGACCTGTGATACTTACAGCAAGAAAATCTCTACCAGACAGGACGCCAAGCAAATGTCAGATGCCCTGCCCTTTATTTCCTCAGAACTTCAGAACTTTAAGCCAAATAAACTTTCATATATATATATATATTTATATATATATATATATATATATATATATATATATATATATATATATATATATATATTACTACACGGTCATAGGTATTTTGTTATAGCAACAGAATATGAACTGAAGCAGTATTCGGAGCTTCATTTTTCGTCTATATTTTCAACACTCCTCCCTGACCTACTTCTTTCCATTCCTCTTTCTGGCTTCATGAGAGAGGGGGAGAGGGGTGGGATGTGTAAATTGTAAAGGCATACATTCTCAGAGGACACAGAACAGAGTCTGGGGCTGACATACATGGTACCATCCAGTAACAGAACAAATCTTGGATATGCAGCAACTCTCTGTACAGCTACAGCATCTCTGCTTTTTCTACATCACTTCTGATATCTTCCTCTTAATGAATTTTCAATAGTTTGCTGCTCCTAAGGAAGCCTAAGAAAACTACCCAGTCACTGAAGCCACCTTCAATTCAGTCAAGAACAGAGCACCCGAAAAGGAAAATAGCAGAACTAGGGCGGGAGAGTTGAAAATCTTTTTTCCTTCTCTCTTCCACCCAGTAAGAAGAGTCACTGTCAAGTAAGGGGAAGACACATTAAAAGGAAGAATATGGACACTGCCAGCAATGCGGAGTGTGTGTGCCCAGTGTAATGAATGACACAATGTTGGCTAAAGAGAATAACTGAATAGAAAAGCAAAGCACACGCCACATGTTAGTCATGAGAGAGTAATAGAGAGGAGGACTTTAACAAGTTAGTTTTGGGGGAAAAAACGTTACATTCGGGTCACTATAGATTTATTACTGCTTAATGGAGCACAACCAGGCAGTAAAAAGTAACTGCTCTGAAGAAAAAAGTTAGCTGTGCAATAAAGTTTGAAAACGTTAGTTCTTCAGTGCTTGGGGCACTGTTTCTAGAAACTTCTCTAGACTAGTTTTATTCACTCACACAGAACGTCAAAACAAAACTTCAAGTGAAAATTTTAATGAACTTGAATTTTATTTTTTTTTAAAGAAATGTATTTTTGGTGCAAATTGCATACTGGTCCTCACATACTAAGACTCATGCCAAGAGCAGTAAAAAATTTCACATCTATGATGTGGTTCAGGACAAGTTAATAATTTGCTCTGAGTGCTAGGATGTTTCTGTCTTATATCCAATCTGACCAAATTCAATCAAGATTTAATAAATAAATAAATAAATAAATAAATAAATAAATAAAATAACCTCCTGAAATTCTATCTCCTCCACAAAGACTTGCCTGCTTAAGGTGACGAATTCATGTCTTGTAGCCTTCCCTGTCCTCTCCAGGTGACATTAGTAAATCTGACCCTGCTGTCAGCAGCGTCCGGGAACACAGCTGTGTCAGGAGACGAAAGACTGCCCAAGGCCCTTGCTCAAAGGGGTAAGAAGGGAGAGACGGACATATAAGGCCTTTGAAGTTAATGACTATTTGCTACGTTTTTATTGGTAGTGCCTCGTTTAGGGCATGTAACATGAATAAGTAAATGAATGAACATTATCACCAAGTAGATTCTGAGAACCATATAAGAGGCAAATAAAACAGCCATGGAATCTTTAGATGGGGAACAAGCTAAAGGAATTATGTCTTTAAAAACAAAGACACAGGGCTAGAGAGATGGCTCAGTGGTTAAGAGCACTGACTGATCTTCCAGAGGTCCTGAGTTCAATTCCCAGCAACCACCTAGAGGCTCAAAACATCTGTAATGGGATCTGATGCTGTCTTCTGATGTGTCTGAAGTCAGCTATGGTGTACTTATATACATAAAATAAACAAAGAAAGACACGGGCTAAAAATAATTGCTGAAGAGTCAACCTCACTAATGTTTCACTATTTTGGTAGTGGTGGTGTCGTGTGTGTGTGTGTGTGTGTGTGTGTGTGTGTGTGTGTGTGTGTGGGTGTATGGGTGTGTGTGTGTATGGGTGTGTGTGTGTGTGTATGGGTGTGTGTGTATGTATGAGTGTATGGGTGTGTCTGTGTGTATATGTGTGTGTGTATGGGTGTGTATGGGTGTGTGTGTGTGTATGTATGAGTGTATGGGTGTGTCTGTGTGTATGGGTGTGTGTGTATTTGGGGGTGTGTGTGTTTGGGTGTCTGTGTGTATTTGGGGGGTGTGTATGTATGGGTGTGTGTGTATGAGTGTGTGTATGTGTATGAGTGTGTGTGTATGAGTGTGTGTGTATGTGTCTATATGTGTGTATGAGTATGTGTGTGTATAAGTGTATGTGTGTTTGTGTGTGTATGAGTGTGTGTGTGTGTGTGTGTGTGTGTGTGTGTGTGTTAACAAGAATGTGACCCTGGGGCCCTTGGCTGGCCTGGAACACATTCTGTAGGCCAGGCTGATGGTGAACTTTCATGAGTATTCATTCCGAGAGTGGGAGCATAATCATATATGACAGTATGAGATTACTAGGATTCCGCTCTTTCTTTATCATCTTAAAACAAAATATAGTTTGTTAGTTACATGCATGAATACAGCAAAAACTGATTAGGGCAGTTGATATCCTAGACATCAGATCAGGGATTCTTCTTTCTCTCAAAGCAATGAAATGAGACTAAAGCGTCTCTACTTAAACTGTTGGTGACTGTGTAAGATCATGGAAACTGCCGCAGACGAGCAGGACTTGACTGGATGCCACCGTGTGCTGAATGGTACAGCAGAAACGAGCACGGCCAAGCCTTCTGCTGGCCTGAGGTGGGGATGAGGCACTCACGTACTGAAGAGTCAGCTTAATGTTAAGAGGAATCTTCTAGAAGACTGCAAGAGCAAATAGTTCACTGCATCTGCATCAGACAGGGCCTATCTTTTTAAATTATTATTTAATTTTGTTTTTGAACTTATTCACTTTACATCCTGCTCACTGCCCCCCCTCCTGGTCATCCCTCCCACATCCTTCTCCTCATACCTCCCTCCTCTTCTCTTGTGAGCAGGTGGGGGCTCCTCTGGGTATCCCCCTCAACCCTAGCACTTCAAGTCTCTGTGAGACTAGGCGCTTCCTCTCCCACTGAGGCCAGACAAGGCAGCCCAGCTAGAAGAACATATCTCATGGAAAGGTGACAGTTTTTGGGATGGCCCCTATTCCAGTTGCTTAGGGCCCACATAAAGACCTGCACATCTGCTACATATGTGCAGGGAGGCCTAGGTCCAGTCCATGTATGCTCTTTGGTTGGTGGGTCAGACTCTGAAAGCCCCAGGGTCTAGGTTGGTTGACTCTGTTGGTTTTCCTGTGGAGTTCCTATCTCCTTTGGGTCCTGCAATCCTTCCTTCCATTCTTCCATAAGAGTCCCTAAGCTCCATCCACTGTTGGGCTGTGGGTGTCTGCATCTGTCTGAGTCAGCTGTTGGCTGGAGCCTCTCAAGAGGACAACATGTTCCTGTCTGCAAGCATAACAGAGTATCATTAATAGTGTTAGAGATTGGTGCTTGCCCATGGGATGGGTCTCCAGTTGGGCTGGTTATTAGTTGGCCACTCCCTCAGTCTCTACCCCCTATAGATTAGGAATCCAATGTGAGGGTAATGAATCCTAACCTTCAGGTTAGTTTTTATTTTAGTTTTTATTTGCAGGTTGGGCTGCCAGAGTAGCAACTTATACTAAATATAAAAATGACTTAAGGTGCATTACTGGTATAAGAAATGCTCTTATTTACTTGAACGTAGTGTGTTTTTCATTTTGGTCTCTTTAATCATGTGTAAAAACACCCCCCAATGAACCCACCACTCAACAAGAAAACAAGGTTTCGCCAATTCCTGCCTCTACCACTGCCGGAGGCTTTGTGTTAGTCAATGCCTCCTATTGCAACTAAATGCTCATGCTAATCAACTTATAAAGAGATCACTGTTGATGTGTTCAGACACAGCAGAGAGGGCATTGGATCCCATTACAGATGGTTGTGAGCCATCATGTCGTTGCTGGGAATTGAACTCTGGACCTGGAAGAGCAGTCAGTGCTCTTAACCGCTGAGCCATCTCTCCGTCCCCCAGGTCCCCACCTCTTAAGTAGCTGCCACCACCACTCAATGGCATGACTCTGAATAGCAAGCTTTTAAAGGACTTTTGCCGGGGACATTCAAAACTCATACTATAGCAAGCCACAAAATGTATCTGGGAATGGCCTCAGAGGTAGCTCCCATCACATACGCTCTTATTGTGCTGAGAAATTAGCCTTCCACCTACTAAGTAGTGAGGTCTCTGTGCCCTCTCTTTGAAACTAGGAGGATCTGACCAGTGGGGTTTGGCAAAAGTGACACTGTGCAACCTTATAGAAATACCGTCCCTTTTTATCTTCCTCTCTGAGGATGACATCAGCATTATGAGGAAGTTCATACTAGCCCTCACTGTGGATCCCACCATCAGGCAGCATCAGCTCTAGACATCTCCAGATGACTCTATCAGTCCCATCCTTCAAGCCTTCCCAACTGGGACATAGGTATCACAAAGCAAACACAAACGAATCCTCATGTGCCTTACTCAAATCGTTGGTCAGGGAAATCTGTAGGTATAATTAAATAGTTGGGTTTATTTGGCACTAAATTTTGCAAGGCTTTCTATATAGAAATAATATATCAATTAGAAAATATATAGAAATAATAATGAGATGCCAGTATATAGTCAGCACCAGTCCATTCCTCTCTATCAGCCATACTCTGTGTTTCTCTTCTCCATTCCTTTTACACGATTTGAACATATCTCCTCCATTCATGTCTAGAAATGAAGTTTAAGGTTGATTGTTTCTAACTTTACAAAATGATATCATCTTTATGTTTCCCATTGAAGCTTGTCTTTTTTCACTTAATATTATATTTATATCAACCTTTATTGTACTGTTCAATCATTTCAACTGCTTAATGGTAACCTAGTGAACGAATGCAGTAGCTGTCTGCCCATGCTCCTCTGAAGGAGACACGGGGCTGTCTCCAGCTTTTGCTAACACGAGCAGGGCTGCCAGAGATTTGACAATAGCAATTGTAAATCCAGTGTGGTCCATGCTGCTCCATCTCAAGTGATTTATCTAAGTGCCTACTATTCTCTACGTACCACTTATTTTAATCTAATACTTGAGGTTATTTCCCATATGATTATGTCTGCGCAGTGCCTCTGTTAGAAAAATACACAGTTCTTTTAAAAATAAAATCATCACCATGGAAAAAGTATAGATGGCACATTGTCTGAATGTCACATGGCTAAAGACGCAGCCGAGGCACCATCTAGGGCAATGTCCTTGCTGAAGATATTACTTTATCCTCCTCCTCCTCATCCTCCTCCTTCAATTCTGAGATAGAGAAACAGTATCACAAAGCTTGCAGAATTCTGTCCAATAACAGTGCCTACTGTTTTGGTTTGTAAAATAGATTCTTCCCAAGTTCATGCCTGGTATGATTTTATTTCATACTCCTCAAAGTCATGTGGAAATAGGATTTGGGAGTGGGTGCCTTGGACAAGAACAAGGACTGGAGGCCATGAATGTGGGTGCCCCATGATGTTGTGAGAAGCTTTCTAAGGAGGAAGAGACACCCAAGCTCATCTTGCTGCCTGGACACATGATGTCCTCAGCCATTTCATGACCCAGCACAAGGGCCTCCTCAGATGTGAAATAGAGTCTGAATCCATGCTCCTGGGTTCCTAGAACCGTAGGATTAGCATGTCTCCCTCTTTGTAAGCTGCCTGGCTCAGGGTGTTTCAATAAGAACAACAGAAAATGCCCTAGGACAATGGCTTCTTGTCTCATAAAATATTAAACATATTTTTAAAATCTAGTCCAGCAGTCTTATTCTAACAGCATTCATTAAATTTCTTAAAAATACCTAAGCCTTTGAATACTTTTAAGAATAGTTTTAGCATTGACTTATTTCTTCGAGTCTCATAAACGAGTTGAATCAATCTTTGACATGTATTCATTTCATATTTGCATGCAAGTCATGGTTTTAATTTTCTGAAAATTATGTGAGAAAACTTGGTAGGAAAAATAATTACCATGGCCAATCTCTTACAAATGGCAATGCTATTTAGCAAAGTGAACTGGTCCTTTCTGGTTCCTCTGTGACATCCGTCTCTTTCTGTGGGTTCTCTACCAGCCCGGCATGGTTGGGTGTAGACCTCAGCTCAGGCAGGTGTGGTAGCAGAGGGAGAGCTGGCAGAAGTCCTGAAGCCTCTCCCACAGCTGAATTAGCAATGAGTTCAAGATGGCAGCAATAACTGATATCGGCTTCTACGTCTCTGCCTATTCCAAATCATTACTAACGGTAGAAAGATAAAGTTCATGTTGTCACATGCACAGACTATCTGGTTAGCTTTGTGCACAGAAGTTGTACTTTCCCTGTGGGCTTCCTGCCAACATGAGAGAATAAACAACAAAGCTGGACTCGGAGGGAGAGGCCTTGCCAGTGTGAGCTTTTTCACGCCTTGTTAATGCAATGCTCATCAACGCAAAGTCCATTGGCCACTATTTTCACTTAATTCATGACTACCGTGGGCCACATGAGTGACCTAAACTCACAGACCCAAGACTTGAAAGAGATAAAATTGTGGGAAATTCTGATTTGTCCTTTACATTTTGATCAATATTTTCATAAGTTAAAAAATAAATGGATGTGATAAATTCGTCATATTCAAATTAAAAGAAAAAAAACGGGGAAAATTCAAAGGGAAAAAAATTCTCTTTGCAGAATTTCCACTGTACAGTTTTCTAGGAGCCGAAATTTCTAAGTCCTGAAAACTTTTTTTTTTTTAATTTGCTTTCCTTTTTCTTTTTCTCAATACAAATGTGTGACTCCATGTGGTAGAAGAGGAAGACATAGACACGGTTATTGTTTGACTTTAGAGAAACCTCATCTTACTTGGGAAGGAGTTCCTTAGCCTGGGCTGGGATGCTTGCTCAAAGCTTGCCTAATATGCACAGATCTGGGTTCAGTCCCCAGCACTGAGGGTGGGGGAGGACAGTGAATGTGCTTATCCAAGGAATTCATTCCACCCAAGGAGCTCCATTAGATTTCATCCTCTGACCTCCAGACAACTCTCAGGATGCAATACACAAAGTAATATATTCCTGGGGGCTGGAGAGATGGCTCAGTGGTTAAAAGCACTGACTGTTCTTCCAGAAGTTCTGAATTCAATTCCCAGCAACCATATGGTGGCTCACAACCATCTATAATGGGATCTGATGATCTGATGCCCTCTTCTAGTGTCTGAAGACACCTACAGTGTACTCACATACATAAAATAAGTAAATCTATTTATTTTTTTAAGAAGTAATATATTCATAAAATACTATGAAGAGCACTGGCAGGAACACGCCCTCAGACTCAGGGCATGCCCTTCTGTAGCTCACCCATGCCGGATTGCTCCGGGTTAATTTAATTAGCTGTACCAGAATACAGAATCTGATCTTTCCCATCATCCCACAACAATGCCTCAGTCTTAAAAACCAGTTTAGGCATTTTAGATGCCAAGTTCTTGGAACTACTAACATTTATGGTTAATATAACCAAACCTCAGAGAGTAAAAACCGTCATTGTTGTGTTTGCTGGTTTCAAAGAATTTAACTCGGGGCCTTCACGCTAGGCACACACTTTAGCACTGAGCCGCACTGTCAGTCCAGTCTTCTTGGTTTTTATAAGCTTCATTTGTCTTTCTTGTATATAAAAATCTTCCTTTAGTAGGATGACAAGGGAGTCGATAAGGGGAGGAATGGGAGGTTGGGAAAGGGAGTGGGGACACAGTCAGGCATTGCTTTAGATTTGAGTGGGGAGACATTATTAAAGACTTTAGAATGAGGGAAAAAAATGACCTTACCTTGTGATTAATTGTGGTTGTGAGACAGCAGATGGAGAGTCGGGCTGGAGAAGATATGGTGGATGTAGACAGTCACAAGATTTTAAATTTGAGTGGTTGTTAAGTCCTTATTCGGGGGAAGTGGTGCTTCTTCATTGTCAATTGAGACGGGGCCGGAGGAAAGGGAGAACTCTCATCTCTGATGCGAAGGGAAATGCAAGTTAAAACCACTTGAGCTCAATAGCTACTATCAGGCAGACAGAGATGACAGAGAACCAAAGTTGGCAAGTGTGTGAAGAATAAGAAACCCACATTCACTGTGGATGCAAATGTAGGTTGGTAGTCACTATGGAAAGTAATGTGGATAGTAAACATTTTTAACAGCATGGAGACTCCTCCAAAAAATTAAAGATTAAACAATCATACGACTCAATAACTCTTCTTCTGGATGTATGCTCAACAAACATGAATCCTCATCCTATGAAGATTAAACTCAACTCGCTTGTTCGTTGCAGTTATATCAAATAGCCAAGACAAGAAAATAGTGTCTGTTGTGGGAAAGTGGTTGATCTATCCCATGGAATATTATTTAATCTTTAAAAAGAAAATTCAACCTTATAAATAAGGCCCTGGATCCTGGAACTAGAGGATCTCACACTAGGTGAAAGAAGCTTGTTAGAACAGCATTGCATCGCTCCACTTTAACATCTATGGTTTCTTTAAAAATCAAATATGAGGAGTTTATACAAAAATTGTGGATACAGAAGAATAGAAAGAGGATCAAGGAGGTTTAGGGCAAGGGATACAGAGAGGAAAGTATAGAGAATAGAGTGTCTCACCCTTCCTGACCCTGTGACCCTGTTCCTCATGCTGTGATGAGCCCCAACCATACATTATTTTGTTACTACTTCATAACTGCGATTTTGCCACTGTTATGAATTGTAATATAAACATCTGATATGTAAGATATCTGATATTTGACCCCCAAAGGGGTCATGACCCACAGGTTGAGAGCCACTGATGTAGCACAGAGATCCCTAAATAAGTAATTTAAAGATGAAGACTATGTCGCTAACATTACATAATATTTGAGATTTTTAAGACTTTAGCTGCTCTTTGCAGCAAAAAAAAATGACTGTGTGAGATTATCCTTTGTTTTACTAAAATAACAATTTATTGCCCGTCTATACCATAGACAGATCCTATACCATAATGGTTTAAATCTCATATATATATATATATATATATATATATATATATATATATATATAAACGTTTTGTACAAATCTAAATGCATTTCATTTTTAGGTCACTAGGTAGTCACCAGGATAAGAGTTCCTGGTGAGGTTTAATAAGAACATTTTCAAATGCACAGCTTTAAACATTTCAAACAGTCCAAAAGTTAGCTCAACAGGAATAATATGAACTCTAACCAAGATGCTTTTAATGAGAGTTCAGTAGAACAGACTTAAAATCAGATGAGAAAGAGCTTAGCCACCCTGTGTTTATATGCTCAGGAACTTGCTTGAGTCCTCTGAAAGGCCCATCAGCATTCACTCATACACCAAACATCTATTAAAAACAACTGCCAGGCACTGTGCTCTGTCCTAGGAACTCGAACAAACAAGATACAGCCCCAAGGGATTTAAAGAAACAATGAGAGAGACAATCAACACTGCAAATATTTACTTCTCTCACCTTGAGCCAGGCATTGTTTGTAAGTACTAAAATGCAAGACTGTAAAAAAAAAAAACAAAAAACAATAAACAAAAAACAGAAATTTTTTTAAAAATTAATAACTCTTTTAAAAAGCAAGATTTTTTTTTTCGTGGAGCTCATATCCTAGGGGAGGAGATGGATAAAATGCGTGAGATAAATAAATTCAGTGTGTTGGACAGAGGTGAAGTAGGAAGATAGAACTAGGTAGTGAGGCATGATGAAGATGCTATCGTTTTAAATGAGTGACCAGGAAATGTACAAGAGTCTTTAGAGTAAGTGCAATTTGTGGGCATCAGGGAGGGGAGAGGCTAAGCCCACTGCGCAGTCCTTCAAGACTTTTCTGTACCAAGATCAGAAAGGAGGAGTCACACTGGCCAGGCAGACAGAGCAGGACCTGGTGGCTCAAGGATATGTGCTTTTCTTCTGAAAGAAAGGGGAGTCCATAGTGGGATAAGAAAGGGGAGTCCATAGTGGGATAAGAATCCCTATTTTTAAGCAGAGGGTTGACAGGGGTGTGATTTATGTGCTGTTAGGATCAGTCTAGTCGCTGGAAATGACAGAAATGACAGGAAATTGTCAGATTCTGGATAAAGAGAGTGAATATAAGTTGTGAAGAAAGAAACAGTCAGAGGTAGGTAGTATGTAAACACATGAAAGTAATAAAACACTCCAGGAGTCAAGTCTCTCTGTGTTCAAACTAAAAGTTCTAAACCGTGAGGTTGCATACACTGGGCTTCTTCCTCGGGACCTGGTGCTGAAAGAGTCTATGTGACGCAGACAGCACTGTTGCCCGTGAAGCTGGTGTCAGCCTCTCTACATTGCAGTAAGAAAACCTAAAGAGTGAATTGTAAGATGTCACATGTCTGGTTTTCTCAGATCAGATTAAACTGGCCATGTGTTGAGATACCTTCTGCAGACCTCCGCAGTAGTCTAAGGTCTAAGGTTGCAAAGCCCTGGGTTCCTTATTACTTTCCAAAGGGTGAGGTGTATGTGTGTGTGCGTGTGTGTGTGTGTGTGTGTGTGTGTGTGTGTGTGTGTGACAATAATTATTATAGGAAAAGACACCAACAATTTGAGAGGAAGTTGGGGGTGGCATATAGAAGTGGTTGGAAGGAAGGAACATAGAAGGAGTTGGAGGGGAAAAGGGGAAGGGCACAGTGATACAATTACACTTTAACTTTTCTTTAAGTGCTCCATAATGGACCCAGAGGGAAAACTTAATCTAAAGTACACCCAATCTGAATTATAAATTTCTAAATATCCAATCAATGCCCATCTTGGTTTCCTTTTAAAAAATCTATAATTCAGAATCCCCAAAGCTCCAGGAATCTACATTTTAAACATCTAGCCACAAGGCCAAGCGCTAAAGCCAAGATGAGTGGCCACAACAGAGCTCGGGTTAGAATCCAGGACTCCTGCTTGTCTCAGAACCTGCCCCGACTGACTGAATAGTTTAGGCTCTAAGAAGATGGTGCTGATACATCAGTGTACTTTTGGGAGAAAACACACGTGGCACATGAGGGAACCCCTGGCCAGTGCAATATCAGATGGAGAACTGGAGACATTGGTCATACCAGAAATCTTGAAGTCAGAAGTGTTTACTACCATTGTATGAGTCCATCAACTAGTGTGATTTGACTTCAGATGTTTCACGGTTGGTGCTGACAAACCGAATCCCTTTAGCCTGGTCCCCCTGCCAGGCAACGGTTTCAGACACTCTGAGGCATGGGTATGATGTACTATCAGCTTTACTTTGCTTGGATGTGGCAATGGATGACGTACCATGTAAGTTCCGGTAAGAGCTGAAACCTCCTGCTTCCTTTTCAGATGAGTGGGCTTCCTCAGTTTCCCCATTACTCAACAAACCCTCATGTCTAATTCACAAATTTCAGAAGCTTTTTTGTTTTCAAGGTAATCAAAATTTCTTCTCAGGAAAATATTGTTTCCCCGCTATGGAGACAAATAAGAAAAAAGGAAAAGCTAACCTAACATAGAAAACCTAGGAAACACAGGGCTGGAAAGATGGCTCGGCCATTAAAAGCCAGGTTCCCATCCAAAAATCTAGGAAATAGAAATAGAAGGCTGTGTCTGTTCTAACTCTGTGTGCTTTCCCTTGTTTTAGATGTCATTGAACTGGCAGAGGCGGTCACTTAGTCTTAGCTTCTGGTAAAATTCTTGAAAGAAATCATAGATCTTTTGGGGGAAGGGTATTGATGCTGTTTTGTTTGTTTGTTTTGCTACACTGGGAGAACCCTTGAGTGCAAACGGTTTTCTCCATGCCCACTCCAGTTTCTAAGCCCTCGGTCTGCAAGTTACTAGAGGTTTTAATTACCTCTGTCACGAAAAAGAGAAAAGGTAACCAGGTAATCACAGACTGCATAGTCGGGGCTTTCAGCCTCTGGGTGGGAGCCCTGCCCTCATTCCTCAGCGCTGACTTTCCCTTATCTCAGGTACCTGCCCACTGGAACCGGTTGAGGAAAGTTGAAAGAGGTTTGCTTAGATAAGCATCAAAGTTTGGGATGCCGGTCTGTACCTAGGAGACCTTTGATCCTGTGCACTCTGGTTTAGAAATCAACCCGGAATGTTATCTAACAAGAAGGATTTGTCTCTTCCGCCATTCTCTGGTCTCAGCGAGCCCGGAAATACCAAGAGCAGGCTCTGCGGTGCTTCAAAACTTCCACTTCCTGTTATGGAGGAAAGTCGAAGCAGAGAGAGACACAAGGCTGTCAACCGGAGAGCACAATCCACCACAACATCCCAGTTAAATTTAGTTCAAATGCTGCCTGTTTACTTAAACAGCTTATGTGCCCTGTTTTAAACTAAAAACGGGCAGGAAACTTTCACATTGCTAAACTCGTGCTAGCTCTCTGGGGAAGCAGAGAGGATAAGACACCCCCTCCAGGAGCAAGTTGTCATCCCATGCCAAGTGATAGGTCACTAACCTGGCAGTGTGGCTATCGTTTCTCAAAGAGTGCATTAGAATCTTAGAATCATAGGGAGATGTGGACAAGAGGGAAACGCTAAGCCCATCCAATCCCTCTCCATTCCAGTGCCTGATCTATCCAGTATTGAATCCAGTAGCATTTCTAGTGCTTTCTCAGGAGATACCTAGTCAATGCTGTAAGTAGTTTTTAGTATACAGTCTGCTAGAGAAAATTCATCTATGGCCTTTCCCAGCTGTGAGACCCGAAGGCTACAATACCCACCTGCCAGACGAGATCTGACCACTAGGACAATAGCAACATGGCTTTGAGGGTCGTGAGTGATATGACACTTTCTGACTGGCTCTGAAGCTGATCCACCTGTGGCAACCCATGTGCTTACTGGAGCAGTAAGCCTGTGACTGCATTTGAAGAGGAAGCCATGAAAAACTTCATGTTAAATTTTACCTTCTCAGTAGTAAAAGTGTTTTATGCCCGTATCCACCACCAGAGAGAGAGAGACAGAGACAGAGAGAGAGAGAGACAGAGAGAGGGGGAGAGACCATTTCCTGCATTTGGGGCTCACTCATCCCTAATATTTACCCTTTCTTGTTCTCTTTCTTCATTTTATGCTGTACCTACATGTATACATGTAGGCCCAGGATTTTGAATGCCAGTTCTAACCATATGTTGCTTAAGTTGTAAAGACTTTAGGTCTGGCTGATTTTGGTATGCCACTTTTTATTATTTAATTGCAAGGTCTTTTTTTATAATAATGTTTATTTTATAAAAGAAAGTTAATGTTTTCTTTGAAAATTATAAACTATAAATAACATTAGAATTTTTAACAACTATACACATGTGCATGAATGCATACACATTCACACATATCAATATCTATAAGTCTGGTATATGCATAGCAGCATCTTAATGTTTATTTACTAAACACATTAAGGTAGTTTTTTATTTACAAATGGAGAATCACAATGTTTGCATAAGTTGCTTTTTGATTGAAATATTTATCATTCAAATATTTTATGACTAAAGCATATATTTTTATATATGATATATTATATATGTCCTTATATGTTACATATACGTGTGTGTGTGTGTGTGTGTGTGTGTGTGTGTGTGTGTGTGTGTGTGTGTGTGACTGGTGGGAGAGCACTATTACTACAGATGTTTTGATGAATGGACATGTGGCCAAACTGCCTTCTAAATATGCATTGCTTAGACCCATAGATTAATTCTGTTCTCAGCCTTGATTAAAGATGATTCTTTTTACAAAGGGTGACAGGTAATGCAGAGATGTGCAATTGGTCTCTCAGTCCTAAACAGGACAGTTATAACACACACCTGCAAACTCAAGATACCACAGTGGAAGAAGGAGCCAAGGTATCCTCAGAATCAGAGGATGGGGAGGGGGCTATAAACAAGGTATTCTGGGAATGGCACGGCCAGGACAACCATGAACACACTGCAATCATGCACAAAACCTGCACCAAAAAAGACATGAAGAGTGAGGGAGCTGGTTGGGAGTAAGAAGGGAGCGGGAATTGGATAGAACAAGAGCCTGAAGTGGGGGTCAGTGCAAACATTTGTCAGGAGCCATCTGGGCGAGTGAGTTCTTCTGGAGATGGCCTGTGACAGGTGAGCTCTGAGGCAGGTCTCAGGATTGCTTCCTGTTGTTGTTACATCTTTCCTGTGGTTATTATATAGTCTAATGATTCCTGGGCATTAGCTACCCTATCGGACAGATATTCTGCAGGTCAATGAAGATGTAGTTTCTTGTAGTAACACTATGTGGACAAACTGATGAATTCATAATTCCTAATAATGATTCTATAGAATTCCTCAATTTATACAAGTAAATTGAGCCCTCCATAGTATGAAAGTTACAATTTGAGTTCTGTAAGCCTTCAAAGGTGTCATGCAATAATTGCACTAGGATAAGAAAATAGGCTTAAGACAAACTTATGATCAAGGAAAAACATTCATTCTAGGTCAGATGCAAGGAGAAAGCCACAGGTGGGCACTATGAGAAAGTGAGGCCATGTGACACCATTGCTTTGAACTTATAATGAGCTTATAGAATGGAACACTGCTTTAAATCTAACAGCAACACTCTTCTGTAACTCCTCTTTTAGGTAATATTTTATCTATGAGGTGATTTTCTAAAGAACTTTTATCTAAGAAGATATTTTTTTAAAAGCCAGAAAAATAAGGTGGTGGCTTGAGGGGCTCTGCCCCATCCATCCAAATGCATATATTTATGTGTTTGTTTGTCTATATGTATGTACATATAGGTACATGTGTATGTAAGTATGCATGAACACTTGTGGAGCTGATGAGACAGGTGATCAGGCCTGACCAGAATGTGTGTGAATATATGTATGTCTGTTGCCTGCATAAAAGATTTTCTTTCTGCATGCATGACTTTCTTTACCTTCTAGAGAGAACGTATGCCAGGCAGGCTCCTGGCAACCATTACACACATGAGTGAAACTGACAAAATAGTTAAAGAAAATGTAGAAACCTGGTAAACCTCAATAAATATTGGGGTCTCATTATAAAGAGGAAAATATAATTTGTGAAGAGCATGGAGCAGCCTAAGCCACGTGGAGGTTTGTGGATCTGTACAACTCACTTCACCTCCCTTTTAATCTGTTCACGGTGTGAGGGCATTCTTGGAATGTTCCATGGAGCCTCTCTCCCTAAACTTGACGTATCAAACCCATGGGTCTTTATGGCAGAACCTTCCCCTAATGAATAAAGATTTCAGGAGACCAATAACTGGGTGAGGAGTAGGTGGGACTTCCGGGTTGGAGAGAGGAAGACGGGAAGGAGGAGAGAGATACTGGCTTTTGGATGGGGGGAGCTTTGAGGACAAGATGTAGCTAATAAGAAGCCCCCCCGCACCCCCGGTTTAGACAGCAGGTTCACCAGGATTTGACACTGGAGGAGTTATGTTTAGAATGGCTTACAGGATTTGGGTGCTAGTTGTTGCGTCCAGCGACTGTTGATTCTGAACAAAGTTGGTGTGGTATTTTCTGGAATCCAGCAACTCAACTGGGGTTCCAGAGAGAAAGGTACAGCAGCAAAGTGTGGGTATGCAAGAAGTACACCCCAAAAGGCCGTGGGAATTTGGAAGCATGGGGCTGGTGTGGCAGCAACCTGACAATGGGAACTTACAGAGCTGGGTGGAGAGATTTAGGAGCTCCGGGTCAGAGAGTTTGCTGAGTACAGGCCAGCCAGCCCGAAGGTGACCTGCCAGCAGAGTGTGGATTGCTCTTTTAATATTTCACACAGGAGATCTTGACCACTCCCAAAGACTTGGGTTCGTACCAGTAGACAAGTAACTTCTCTCTGTATCCAGATGTGAGGTCTGACCCACTGTCAAAAACCTTATGACTAGGATAAAACTGCTTCCCTCCCCCTTACTACTGCCCTCCACTTATCCTAAGGATCCTCTGCTCACCTTGCTATTGTTAAATGGAATTTTATTATCTCTGGGTCCACACATTTCCCTGCATTTAAAAATAGCGTATAAAGCAAAAAGTGAATAGCTGGCTATTTAAAAATGATTTTTCTGTATCGTTTCTTAAAACAAAGGTTCTAGCGTTTACCTAAACCTACTGAAAGTAAACATTGCATTATAACAGAGAGAAATTCATATTCTACTACAATTTGAGAACCACCATGTTTCAGTCCTACACAGACACACTGCTGTACACTGTTGTGCAGCAGAAGAAAGCAGACTGAGTCTAACCCTCAGCCTGCTACACTCATGCAATGACCTCAAGAGAGCCAATCAACTCATCACTTGTGAATTGCTTAGGAACACTGAAATCATTTCTAAAGTGCTTTTCAAAGTAAAATTTGAAAAGTGAGACTAGTTACTGTACAGTCTACACGAACTAAATATAGATAATGGTATTTGAGATGGTACTGGAGATTGTTGGATGATTTTGCTGGTCAGGAGAATGAATTCTAGACTTCCCATCAATGTTCAACTTCCAGCGGTCAGCAACAGCTTATGTTAACTGTTAAACCCCTCAGTTTGATGCCCCAGTCTTGAATCTAGATGTTTGATACTGATATGGACTCTTTCCGTGTCCTAGACACTGAACTAGTAGATGTGTCTCTAATGGAGAGAGTGTACCCAGAGTTCATAGCAAGGTGATTTGGGGTTGTCTTGCTTTTGTTTGCTCGATTCTTTTTGTCCCAGGTCGCTGTAGAAGTTTTGGATACTCAGTGACCAATAGGAAGAAGTGGTGGGGAATTAGAATATAAAATTATACTTTTGTCTGACTTAGTCAGATATAAATCAGAGTGTCTTAGTCAGGGTTTCTGTTCCTGTACAAAGCAACATGACCAAGAAGCACGTTGGGGAGGAACGGGTTTATTCAGCTCATACTTCCACACTGCTGTTCATCACCACAGGAAGTCAGGACTGGAACTCAAGCAGGTCAGGAAGCAGGAGCTGATGCAGAGGCCATGGAGGGATCTTCCTTACTGGCTTGCTTCCTCTGGCTTGCTCAGCCTGCTTTCTTATAGAACCCAGGACTATCAGCCCAGAGATGGTACCACCCACAAGGGGACCTCCCCCCACTTGATCACTAGTTGAGAAAATGCCTTACAGCTGGATCTCATGGAGGCATTTCCTCAAGGGAGGCTCCTTTCTCTGTGATAACTCCAGCTTGTGTCAAGTTGACACACAAAACCAGCCAGTACACAGAGTAAAAGAAAATTAGATTATATCAACAAGGTTGATACAATCTATTGTGAATTTACAAAGTCAGTATGAAGCTTCTTGGTTATCACAAAAATAGAGCATCTGTTGGGCCAGAAGTTCCCATTATCTTACCACAATGATCAGTAATGATATTAAATAGAAGGGAAAGTGGGTAAGAAGGAGGGAGGCAAAAAGGTGTGAGACGGAAGAACAAAGAGGAGAAGAGAGGAGATAAAAGAGGGACAGTGGGAAGGGAAGAAGGAAGAAGAGAGGCACGGAAAGAAATTATAGGAAGTTATTGGTAAGTTTATCTATCATGGTGATCATTTCAAATACATACGAATGGAAGACTCCACACCACACACATCTTAAATAAATATAGTTTTGTCAAATATACCTCAATATATCTAAGGGAATCATTATGCAATGCATTATACAAAATCTTACTGAAAGCTAGGGCAATGGAGTACATGCCATCAAACCCAACATTAGCATTTGGCCTTCGCTTAAATGGTTGTTAGTGGTAGTTTCTAAGATAAATTGAGCTTTCTATAAAAATAAACTCAGTGTTAAGAGTCGTAATTTGTACCAGACACGGGGATGGGGGGGGGGGGGATTCCTTTTCTAAGAATGCAGCTGAAATGCTGTTCTTGCCAGAAGCTATATGCCGCTCTGCAGTTTATTTCCTTTGTAATAGAAGAAAGAACTTCAAAGCCACAAGTATACACACATGCTCTGAGTATGTCTAAATTCCAAACTAACTTCCACATCATATCATTGGCAAACCTATAATGTATGTTACTAACGTAAAAGTGAGGATCGGTAGAGATAATAGGATAGAAGAACAGGAGTTGTAAAAAATAAGCTTTCTGATATGCCGGAGTGACTGAGGACTCCCGGCCACGTTAGCACAGACTCCAAGCTCCTCGACAATGTTCTATAAGTCGGTTCACACTCCAACACTTGAAAACTAACAAATCTATGTTTTTTTTTTACATTCCTTTTTTAACGTGTATTTAATGCACACACGCACGCACATGTGTATGTGTGTGTGTGTGTGTGCACCACGGCATACATGTGGAGGTCAGAGGACAAATGGCAGGAACCAGTTCCTGCTCCTTCTACCATGTGGGCCCCAGGAATAAAAACCAGGTCATTATGTTTGGCAGTGAGCACCCACCATTACTCACAGAGTAATCTAATCTCATCATTCTGGATCAAAACATATTTTAAAAGCAAAGAGAATCCTGTGAACCGGGGAAGGGAAGGAAAGGGAAGGGAAGGGGGCACTGTGCTCAGAGAGACAGATATGAAGTCCCAGGGTCTAATTTGCCATCTGAGAATTACTGAGAGAAACCAAAGGATCGCCTAATCAGTAGTAATGATTAGGCAATTGTTAGTGCACGTGCATTACTACTTCATAGACAGAATTGCTGCATATGTTACAAGGCTTATGATTGGTCTGTTTTACAACTACTTTATAGATTGACATAGGCTAGCTGAATTTACAGAGTAGCCATTCATACTTTGAGTACTTTATGTTTTTAAGTAGAAAAACAAAAAAGAATTTCTGCCCATGGAATGTAAACAGCGAAAGGATATTTACAAACAGGATGGTTAGTCTTTGCACCGTCTGTTTCTTCAAACATCCTTTTGAAGGAAATCCTTTTTTTTTTTTTTTTTTTTCGAAACAGGGTTTCTCTGTATATCCCTGGCTGTCCTGGAACTCACTTTGTAGACCAGGCTGGCCTCGAACTCAGAAATCCGCCTGCCTCTACCTCCCAAATGCTGGGATTAAAGGCGTGCGCCACCTTTTCCATTTCAACAGAGCTGCAGAAAGTTCAGCTTCATATAACACTGAAGTCCTTAAGTTTTAACTTAATCTAAGGACTACGCCCCCTTGTAGCCATTTACCTGAGGAGTATCTTCTGTGCCTTTCACGATGTGATATAAACAACTGATTAGATTCCCACACTCCAGTGAATGGCCCCACACCCATGTGTGTATCAACAACACTAACTGCACTTACTGATATAGGAAAATAATAAAAGACATACAATTGGGAGGCAATCGAGTTGAGATGGCTACGGTGGAGTTGAGAACAGGAGTTCACTGTATACATGTATACATTTTTCAAGAGTTATGAAAAATGTTAATATGTTAATACAAATTCACCTAAAAGTTTCCTCAAAGAAATGTGATTCTAAATCAACTTTTAAGAGAAATCTAATTTTAAAAAAAATCCAGCAGCAGGTGTTTAGTGGAGAAAAAAAAAAAGAAAAAGAAAACTTCATGATTGGTCTATAAAAACTTCTTTTAGAAAAGCCATGCTGCTGACATAAAATTCTAATATAAGTATCAAGATTTCAAAGCCACTACACAAATTAGCAGACTATAAAATACACAAATACATGATCATTATATCGCCAATAGCTAGTTTAAATTTCATCTGGAGCAACCCAGCCCCCAGAAATGAAGTTTAATCCTAAAATTGGATACTTTTATTGGTCTTCAAGCTCTGATTCCCACAACAAAATCAGCTTCCTGGATTCCTTCCTGACTTTTCTGGAATCCTGTCCGACTTTCAGCCTGGAAGTCCTCCCTGACTTCAGCCTTTTGCCTCTTTCTTTATCTTGTCTCCCTCCTCGACCACCTAAAAGCTCCCTTTGATAAAAATCCACCGTCATTTTAAAAAGTAGTGGTTTCGGGGTGGAATACTCACTGAATGAGGAACATTCTGCAGAATTCTTAGCCTGGAACAGGGACAGCGCAGCAACCGTATGCACTGTTCAGGTGCAGGGTGCTGGGGATATCAGGGAGCCAAGTCAGAAACTGAAGCAGAGATTAGAGAACACTGCTTACTGGCTTGCTTCCTCTGGCTTGCTCAGACACCTTCTCATGCAATCTGGGAATCACCTGTCCGCCCAGGAAAGGTAAAGACCACAGTATCTGGGCCCTCCTATAAGTACTAGAAAATGTCCCCATAGTATGTCTACAGGCCAGTCAAGAGAAGGCAATTCTTCAGTTGATGGTTCCTTTTTCCAGATGTGTCAAGTTGCCAACTGAAGCTATCTATGACAAATGGATATTTTAAAATATTATGAATTTATCGTGATTTTTTGTGAGATGATAATATTGAAATTATGTACTTTTTTTTTTTTACTGAAACTGAGGGCATCTGCTAAAGTACATGCTAAAACATTTACCAATGCAATAATACAAAGTCTGGAATTGGATTCAAAAATGCCATATTGAAGATTCAGAGAAGTGAAGAGAGTTTAGATGGAATAAAATTGGCGGTGGATAGGTACTGGCTACATAATTTCTCTACCTTTGTATATGCTTGAAAGACAAAAAACACAAAGCTTTAAATAATAAAAGTTTACACTGTAGAAGAACATATATTTATAATTTTACTATCTGAAACTAAGAATATACCAAATATATATATATACATATATATGTGTGTATATATTTGAAGTTTAATCCTAAAGGTGGATACTTTCATTTTATATATATATATATATATATATATATATATATATATATATATATATATTGATTAAAGACTTTATAAAAACTAACCTCCTGAAACTGAAAAGCTTCTGTAAGGCAAAGGACACCATCAATAGGACAAAACAGCAGCCTACAGAATGGAAAAGACCTTCACCAACTCTACATCTGACAGAGGACTAATATCTACAATATATAAAGAATTCAAGAAATTAAACATCAACAAACCAAATAACCCAATTTTAAAAGTGGGATCCAAAGTTAGAGAATTCTCAACAGAGAAATCTCTAATGGCCAAGGGCACTTAAGAATCGTTCAATGTCCTTAGTCATCAGGGAAATGCAAATGAGATGACTATAAGATTCGATCTTAGTGGCCTAATCGGCCATCATTGGAAGAGAGGACCCCTTAGTCTTGCAAACTTTATATGCCCCAGTACAGGGGAATGCCAGGGCCAGGAAGTGGGAGTGGGTGGGTAGGGGAGCAGGGCGGGGAGAGGGTATAAGGGACTTTCGGGAGAGCATTTGAAATGTAAATGAAGAAAATATCTAATAAAAAATTGAAGAAAGAAAGAAAGAAAGAAAGAAAGAAAGAAAGAAAGAAAGAAAGAAAGAAAGAAAGAGAAAGAAAGAGAGAAAGAGAGAAAGAGAGAAAGAGAGAAAGAGAGAAAGAGAGAAAGAGAGAAAGAGAGAAAGAGAGAAAGAGAGAAAGAGAGAAAGAGAGAAAGAGGATCTGACCAATCTGAACAACTTTAAAAAAAAAAAAAGATTCGATCTTACACCCATCAGAACACCTGATCAAAAACACAAGCTACAGCACATTCTGTTGAGGATGTGGGGCAAAGGGAACACTTCTCCATTGCTGATGGGAGGAGTGCAAACTGGCACAACCACTTTGGAAATCAATTTGGCTGTTTCTTGGAAAATTCAGAATAGTTCTACCCCAAGACCAACCTATACGTCTCCTGGGCATATATCCAAAAGATGCCCCCCATACCACAGGGACACTTGCTCAACTATGTTCATAGCGGCTTTATTTGTAATACTCAGAAACTTCTCTGAGGAGAAAGGGAGGGGATAGTGGGGGAGGGATTTATAAGGGTGGGGTTACAATCGAGATGTAAAGTGAATAAATAAATCAATGAAAAAGAAATGAGGCGGGACAGCACTGACTTGGGCGGGATTCATAGAAAGGGCAATATCCACAAGAGGGCGCCAAAAATCAGCAATCAGAGACCAGAAATAAACCAGGTTCAAGGGATTAGATTAGAATGGTACCTGGAAAAGTCAAACTGAAATTAAGAAATGGGGAGGGGGGTGGATGTGGGCAGGTTAGCTGAAGGAAGACAGTCCAGAATAAATGTCGAAAGCACTGCTGTGGCAGAATCAACTTTCCTAAGGAAGCTCTGGCGCAAGGGAATATTAGCCTGTTTAAAAGAATCCAGGGTAATTGGATGTGGGGTTCACCGTCCAGTCGTAGATATCTGGTTGGGCGATAGAGGTGTGGACTCCTCTGTTGGATGAAGTGAATCAGGGCTTGGGTTTGGCTAGAATTCCAGGACCAAGAATACTTAGGAAGGAAATCTGTGGAACAAGCTGGATACCGGGGGGGAAGAGCAGAGAGCAAGTGAAAGCCGTGGCTCGGACGGAGTGCGAAGAGCCGAGGTAGCTCAGTGAGTCAGTCATCTATGTGACAAGCCCTGTGCCAGCGCTCACTGTGAAGAGCGGCCTCTCTAATTCCACGTGGGAGAGTATTAAGGGAAGACTGAACAGCTTTGAAGTGAATATGTGGTAGAGGTATTCCAATTCAGCCGCCAAGCTTAAGGAAACGAAGAAGATAAAGTTGGCGTATAAACTACAGTCAGGAGCAAAGAGCCAGTGAACTGAAACGAGCCAGTTTGGGTTCAGGATGGCAGCCTAGGAGGGATGGCAGAGAGCAGTGTATACAGGGACGGGTTTCCATTTGATAGCTAAGCCCGGGGATGGGACAGGAGAAGCATTTGAACCCAATCATTAAGGAAGATGGAGTTGACAGCTTGGCTTGTAACATTGATTTCACTATTCTGACCCATAAAGAGTATTTTTTAAAGTAACAAGTGCTACAGACTCCTGTCTTGTTTGCAATTATGTCTCATCTAGCACCTTTTATTTCCAGTACCCTAGCCCCTCCCCCAGTCCTTGGCCAGTATGAACCAGATAAGGGGAAAGGCAAGAAGCAGGAGAGTTAAGCTGAGCGAAGACTTTCGAGCAAGTCACAGCAAAAGATTTGACGTGGGAATGGTTGAGGGCCTTGGGCTTCTGGTGGGCTGCCTCAACCGCCTGGTGAAAATGGCTAGCCATCATTTCACTTTGCTGGAAGCAATAGGATGGATGGTATCCTGGCACTGGATACTTGGCAGGCAAATGAAACGCTATTTGGGTCCTCATTGAGGCCTTTTTAAGAGGTTATATAATAGAGGAAGACTCTTTGGGGGATGGCAAGGCCACTGGATGCCTCTCTCAGCACGTATGACCTTCCCATAGCGTGGGTGTGCACACCTGCTCTTTCCACCAAATGCTAGGAGCCGCCTGCTCACACCGCCTTCCTTTACTACAGAGATGTTGCCAGTTGACTCTCCTCCCCATGGGGAGAGTTGCATGAGGAAGTTCAGTTGGGGTCAAAAAGGCTTGTTTTCCTCTTCCAGAGCTTTATTTTACAAACCGAGTTGTTCTGCCAAAAGGCAGGAAATGCTAATTGTCTTTCTGCACTTCTGTTTCCCTAACGCAAGCCCTATCTTAGGGTCTGTGCCGAAAGTCGCACTTAAGCTTCACGTAGGTATTTGTTTTTTCCTGGAACAGTGGCTGGATCAAGGCCTGAATCTACAAAACCATTTATGAGAATTTCTAGAAGCTGAAAGTGGTTGTCAAGCGGATGGTGCTGAGTTAAGTTGAGGCCAACTGGTCCCTTTCAGGCCTTCTGTTCTCTATGTACAGTAACTATGTTGCTGAAATTTTATTACAAACAACAACAACAAAAAAGTTCAAGCTTAAAACTCTCCGATGAAAAACTGAACAACATGCATTCTGTTAGTGAGCCTGGATCGTGGTCTGGCCTGGATCTAGTAATAATAGCATCTCAACTGTAAAGATATATTACAAATAGGGCTCCAGGGGTTGGAGAATTGGCTCATCATTTAAGAACATTTTATGCTCTTTCAGAGGACCCCAGTTCAGTTTCTGTCCGGCATCCTAGTTGGGTGGCCCACAATCATCCATGACTCCAGATCCAGGGCCTCCAACTTACTCTGGTCACTTGAACTTTGACAAGGGAGCTAAAACCATCCAGTGGAAAAAAAAGACATCATTTTCTACAAATGGTGCTGGCACAACTGGAGGTAATCATGGAGAAGAATAAGAAGTGATCCATTCTTATCTCCTTGTACAAAGCTCAAGTCTAAGTGGATCAAGGAACTCCACATAAAACCAGAGCCACTGAAACTTATAGAGGAGAAAGTGGGGAAAACCCTCGAAGATATGGGCACAGGGGAAAAATTCCTGAACAGAACAGCAATGGCTTGTGTTGTAAGCTCGATAATCAACAAATGGGACCTCATAAAATTACAAAGCTTCTGTAAGGCAAAAGACACTGTCAATAAAACAAAAAGGCCACCAACAGATTGGGAAAGGATCTTTACCAATCCTAAATCAGAGCAGGCTGTGCAGGGAAGCGCGCAGACTACAAAGACAACCCATCTTCGGTTACAGGCACCATTGCAGGCCATCATCTTCAACCAGGAGGCAAGTCTGAATGCCAGACCCCTGTGCACCTTCCCTGCAAGAGGAGAGCTTGCCTGAAAAGAATACTCTGACCACTGAGACTCAGAAGAGAGCTGGACTCTCAAGACAGCTGACAGAGGCTAACAGAATCACAAGAGGAACAGGCCCTGGCCAGAGACAACTCTAACAACTAACTCCAGGGATTACCAAATGGTGAAAGGCAAATGTAAGAATCTTACCAACAGGAACCAAGATTTCTCACCATCATCAGAACCCAGCACTCCCACCTCAGCCAGTCCTGAATACCCCAACACACCCGAAAAGCAAGATTCAGATTCAAAATCATATTTCATGATGCTGGTAGAGGACCTTAAGAAGGACTTTAATAACTCACTTAAAGAAATACAGGAGAACAGCACTAAAGAGATAGAAGTCCTTAAAAAATCACAGGAAAACACTGCTAAACAGGTGATGGAATTGAAGAAAACTATCCAAGACCTAAAAAGGGACGTAGAAACAATAAAGAAAACACAAAGTGAGACAACTCTGGAGATAGAAACCCTAGGAAAGAAATCAGGAAACATAGATGTGAGCATCAGCAAGAGAATATAAGAGATCAAAGAGAGAATCTCAGGTACAGAAGATTCCATAGAGAACATGGGCACAACAATCAAAGAAAATGCAAAATGCAAAAAGATTCTAACTCAAAACATCCAGGAAATCTAGAACACAATGAGAAGCCCAAACCTACAGATAACAGGGGTAGATGAGAATGAAGATTCTCAACTTAAAGGGCCAGCAAATATCTTCAACAAAATTATAGAAGAAAACTTCTCCAACTTAAAGAAAGAGATGCCTATGAACATACAAGAAGCCTACAGAACTCCAAATAGAATGGACCAGAAAAGAAACTCCTCCAGACACATAATAATCAGAACAACAAATGCACTAAATAAAGACAGAATATTAAAAGCAGTAAGGGAAAAAGGTCAAGTAACATATAAAGGCAGGCCTATTAGAATTACACCAGACTTTTCACCAGAGACTATGAAATCCAGAAGATCCTGGACAGATGTTATACAGACCCTAAGAGAACACAAATGCCAGCCCAGGCTGCTATACCCAGCAAAACTCTCAGTTACCATAGATGGAGAAACCAAAGTATTCCATGACAAAACCAAGTTCACACAGTATCTTTCCACGAATCCAGCCCTTCAAAGATAATAACGGGAAAACACCAACACAAAAATGGAAACTACACCCTAGAAAAAGCAAGAAAGTAATCCTTCAACAAACCTAAAAGAAGACAGCCGCAAGAATAGAATCCCAACTTTAACAACAAAAATAACAGGAAGTAACAATTACTTTTCTTTAATTTCTCTTAACATCAAAGGACTCAATTCCCCAATAAAAAGACATAGACTAAGAGACTGGCTACACAAACAGGACCCAACATTTTGCTGCTTACAGGAAACCCACCTAGGGGAAAAAGACAGACACTACCTCAGGGTGAAAGGCTGGAAAACAATTTTTCAAGCAAACAGTCCTAAGAAACTAGCTAGAGTAGCCATTCTAATATCAAATAAAATTGACTTTCAACCCAAAGTTATCAAAAAAGATAAGGAGGGGCACTTCATACCCATCACAGGTAAAATCTACCAAGATGAACTCTCAATTCTGAATCTCTATGCTCCAAATGCAAGAGCAGCTGCATTCATTAAAGAAACTTTAGTAAAGCTCAAAGCACACATTGCACCTCACACAATAGTGAGAGACTTCAACACCCCACTCTCACCATTGGACAGATCCTGGAAACTGTAACTAAACAGAGACACATGGACACTAATAGAAGTTATGAAACAAATGGATTTAATAGATATCTACAGAGCATTTTATCCTAAAACAAGAGGATATACCTTCTTCTCAGCACCACATGGTACCTCCTCCAAAACTGACCATATAATCGGTCACAAAATAGGCCTCAACAGATACAAAAATATTGAAATTATCCCATGCATCCTATCAGATCACCATGCACTAAGGCTGATATTCAATAACAGCATTAATAAGAGAAAGCCAGCATTCACGTGGAAACTGAACAACACTCTACTCAATTATACCTTAGTCAAGGAAAAATAAAGAAAGAAATTAAAGACTTTTTAGAGTTTAATGAAAATGAAGCCACAACATACCCAAACTTATGGGACACAATGAAGGCATTCCTAAGAGGAAAACTTATAGCCCTGAGAAAACTTATCACCTCCAAAAAGAAACTAGAGAGAGCATACACTACCAGCCTGACAGCACACATAGAAGATCTAGAACTAAAGGATGCAAATTCACCCAAGAGAAGTAGACAGCAGAAAATAATCAAACTCAGGGCTGAAATCAACCAAGTGGAAACAAAAAGAACTATTCAAAGAATCAAGCAAACCAGGAGCTGGTTCTTTGAGAAAACCACCAAGATAGATAAACCCTTAGCCAGACTAACTAGATGGCACAGGGACAGTATTCTAATTAACAAAATCAGAAATGAAAAAGGAGACATAACAACAGAACCAGAGGAAGTCCAAAAGATCATACTACTACAAAAGGCTATACTCAACAAAACTGGAAAACCTGGATGAAATGGACAACTTCCTAGATAGATACCAGGTACCAAAGTTAAATCAGAATCAGATTAATGATCTAAACAGTCTCATTTCTTCTAAAGAAATAGAAGCAGTCATCAATAGTCTCCCAACCAAAAAAAGCCCAGGACCACATGAGTTTATTGCAGAGTTCTATCAGACCTTCAAAGAAGACCTAATTCCAACTCTCTTCAAACTATTCCATAAAATAGAAACAGAAGGTACTCTACCCAATTCATTCTATGAAGCCACAATTGCTGACACCTAAACCACACAAAGATCCAACAAAGAAAGAGAACTTCAAACCAATTTCTCTTATGAATATGGATGCAAAAATACTCAATAAAATCCTCGCAAACCGAATCCAAGAACACATCAAAATGATCATCCATCATGACCAAGTAGGCTTCATCCCAGGGATGCAGGGATGGTTTAATATACGGAAATCCATCAACATAATTCACTATATAAACAAACTCAACGACAAAAACCACATGATCATCTCCTTAGATGCTGAGAAAGCATTTGACAAAATCCAACACCCCTTAATGATAAAAGTCTTGTAAAGATCAGGAATTCAAGGCCCATACTTAAACATTATAAAAGCAATCTACAGCAAACCAGTAGCCAACATCAAACTAAATGGACAGAAACTCGAAGCAATCCCACTAAAATCAGGGACTAGACAAGGCTGCCCATTTTTCTTCCTACCTATTCAATATAGTACTTGAAGTCCTAGCCAGAGCAATTTGACAACAAATGGAGATCAAGGGGACTCAAAATGTAAAGGAAGAAGTCAAAATATCACTCTTTGGAGATGATATGATAGTATATATAAGTGACCCTAAAAATTCCACCAGAGAACTTCTAAACCTGATAAACAGCTTCAGTGCAGTAGCTGGATATAAAATTAACTCAAACAAATCAATGGCTTTTCTCTACACAAGGGATAAACGGGCTGAGAAAGAAATTAGGGAAACAACACCCTTCACAATAGTCACAAATACTATAAAATACCTTGGTGTGACTCTAACTAAGGAAGTGAAAGATCTGTATGATAAGAACTTCAAGTCTCTGAAGAAAGAAATGGAAGAAGATCCCAGAAGATGGAAAAATCTCCCATGCTCATGGATTGGCAGGATTAATATACTCAAAATAGTTATCCTGTCGAAAGCCATCTACAGATTTAATGCAATCCCCATCAAAATACCAACTCAATTCTTCACTGAGTTAGAAAAGGCAATTTGCAAATTCATCTGGAATAACAAAAATCCTAGGATAGCAAAAAATATTCTCATCAATAAAAGAACCTCTGGTGGAATCACCATGCCTGATCTCAAGTTGTACTACAGAGCAATTGTGATAAAAACTGCATGGTACTGGTACAGCAACAGACAGGTAGATCAATGGAATAGAATTGAAGACCCAGAAATGAACCCACACACCTATGGTCACTTGGTCTTTGACAAAGGAGCTAAAACTATCCAGTGGAAAAAAGTCAGCATTTTCAACAAATGGTGCTGGCACAACTGGCAGTTATCATGCAGAAGAATACGAATTGATCCATTCTTATCTCCTTGTACAAAGCTCAAGTCTAAGTAGATCAAAGACCTCCACATAAAACCAGAGACACTGAAATTTATAGAGGAGAAAGTGGGAAAAACCCTCGAAGATATGGGCACGGGAAAAATTCCTAAACAGAACAGCAATGGCTTGTTCTGTAAGATCAAGAATTGACAAATGGGACCTTATAAAATTGCAAAGCTTCTGTAAGCCAAAAGACACTGTCAATAAGACAAAAAATCCGCCAACAGATTGGGAAAGGATTTTTACCAATCCTAAATCTGATAGGGGACTAATATCTAATATACACAAAGAGCTTAAGAAGCTGGACTCCAGAAATTCAAATAACCCCATTAAAAATGGGGTACAGAGCTAAACAAAGAATTCTCAAGTGAGGAATACCAAATGGCAGAGAAGTACCTGAAAAAAATGTTCAACATCCTTAATCATCAGGGAAATGCAAATCAAAACAACCTTGAGATTCTACCTCACTCCAGTTAGAATGGCTAAGATCAAAAACTCAGATGACAGCAGATGCTGGCGAGGATGTGGAGAAAGAGGAACACTCCTCCATTGCTGGTGGGATTGCAAGCTGGTACAACCACTCTGGAAATCAGTCTGGAGGTTCCTCAGAAAATTGAGCATAGTACTACTGGAAGATTCAGCAATACCTCTACTGGGCATATACCCAGAAGATGTTCCAACTGGTAATAAGAACACATGCTCCACTATGTTCATAGCAGCCTTATTTATAATAGCCAGAAGCTGAAAAGAACCCAGATGTCCCTCAACAGAGGAATAGACACAGATAATGTGGCACATTTACACAATGGAGTGCTACTCAGCTATTAAAAACAATGAATTTATGAAATTCTTGGGCATTAAATGAATGTATCTGGATGTAAGTGGTCACATTACCGCCTCACTGGCAAGAACGGACATGGCCACCAGAATCCTTCTGCAAGCATACCTTTATTACATCATGCGGAGAAAGAGGGTGAGCCCAAGATGGGTCCCACTTAAATAAACCTCAGTGTGACGTGTGTTGTCAGGATTGGCTGACTGCACATTACCTCAAGTTATGCCCCGGGATGGGCGGTGACTTACGTGGCTTTGTCACAAGCGCATGCGCACTGAACTTGTTTGCTTGTCCCAGGCTGGGGGTGGTGACAGGATGTCGGCAGCGGCGCCAACTTGGAATGGCAGCAGATCCAGCTCAGGTGCGGCTCTCTACATCTGGAGGACATCATCCTTAGTGAGTTAACCCAATCACAAAAGAAGTCACTTGATATGCACTCACTGATAAGTGGATATTAGCCCTGAAACTTAGAATACTCAAGATACAACTTGCAAAACAAAAGAAATTCAAGAAGAACGAAGACCAAAGTATGGATACTTCATTCCTTCTTAGAATAGAGAACAAAACACCCATGAAAAGAGTTATAGAGCCAAAAATTTGAGCTAAGATGAAAGGATGGACCATCAGAGACTACCCGACCCAGGGATCCATCCCATAATCAGCCACCAAACCCAGACACTATTGCATATGCCAGCAAGATTTTGCTGAAAGGACCCTGATATAACTATCTCGAGTGAGGCTATGCCAGTGCCTGGCAAATACAGAAGGGGATGCTCATAGTCACCTATAGGATGGAACATAGGGCCTCCAATGGAGGAGCTAGAGAAATTACCCAAGGAGCTGAAGGGGTCTACAACCCTCTAGGTGGAACAACAATATGAACTAACCAGTACCCCCAGAGTTCGTGTCTCTAGATGCATACGTAGCAGAAGATGGCCTAGTCGGCCATCACTGGGAAGAGAGGCCCCTTCCCAGTCTTACAAACTTTATATGCCCCAGTACAGGGGAATGCAAGGGCCAAGAAGTGGGAGTGGGTGGGTAGGGGAGCAGGGCAGGGGGAGGGTATAGGGAACTTTTGGGATAGCATTTGAAATGTAAATAAAGAAAATATCTAATAAAAAAAGAAAAAAGAAAGAAAAAGAGGAATGGCTTATTTCACTTACCATTATGTACCTCGGTTCCACCTATTGTTCTACAAACAGCTTCAACCTTCCTTATGTTTGAGTGAGTCTGTTATATATGGGTAGCATGGTCTCTTCGCTTGCTTGTTTGATGGACACCCAGGTGAATCCCATACCTCAGCCTTTGTGAACAGAGCTGCTGTAAACACAAGTGTGCAGGTAGCTCTGTTATATGCCATCTCTGGTGAATCCAAGTCATGTGGACCAATGTGGACACTTGAAGACATTAAATACATACTGATTTATGTCTGGATGAAGGCTGTGAACACGGAAGGAAGTCAGAAGGCTTGGCAACTTCAGCGTCAAAGAATGAGAGCTAAATGAGAATAGCTATGGAATTCTGAATTCAAATATATTCTGCACTCTTAAGAATCATTAAAAGTAAAGGCTGATATGTCATCATCCAACTCCTTCAAAGCTCTTATTGCTCTGGAAACTAGACCTCACACTTTGTATAGCCACGTTGTTTTCAGGGGGGTGGGAATTTTGCTTTGCAGGAAGTGGTTTTTATTACTCCTAGAAATTACACGGAAGGTGCAAAAGCAAGTTATCAGGTAGAAAAATGCTTATTGTAGTATCAGTATAACATTTGACTACAAACAGCGCTGGCATTGTAAAGCAGTATCTTTACAACAATGAGCGAGAATCTTCCAGAATAATTATGGCTTTCACCAAAGCACTTCCCTTCTGTGTTACAAATGTGAGCGAGTTTATAAACAATGACTCATGATCACTTACTACTAAAACAATCCAGTTATGTGCATACCTTTTATTCAGGGCCTGTAATGCCTTCCAGAAATCTCTTTTGTTCTCCGCCTCTGTCAACCAATTCACTTCATGGCTGTTAAGTCCATAAAGCTCAGGAATGCACTGCAGCTCGGTTCACAGTGAGGTTGGCCACCTGACATGAAGCTATGTGCAGACGAAGCTATGTGCAGACGTGACAATCCCTCCCCAGGACTGTGCTGACCTGACTCAACGGGACGCATTAGTGGGATACAATTGCGGGCTTATGGAGTGATTCCTGTTAGCCACTGAACATGAGGCATCTTCTAATTCCTCTGTGGTTTAAAGACTCATTCAATTTGTTTGCCCGAAAGCCAAGTGAACATAAAAAAAAATGTAGCAATAAAATTATGGGTTGCTCTGTCCACCTAAAATAATTGCCATCATTTTAAAAAAAAAAAAAACATTATTGATTTAGTTTTTATCTTAATAAACAGAGCCAGACCAACATTTTTATTTTTTCAAACATTTTTAAAACATAGTAAGCAATACTATTCCCATTGCAAAAGAACCTTCAATTTTTTAAAAAATGCTTTATAAAGATGAGACTGACTTATACATCATCATTCCACCAAAGTACAGAAGTGTTATCCATTACTTCTCAAACCAAAATCAGCCCAGACTACACTCAGTCAGCCTAGATAACACCCTAGAAGGACATCTTACCTTCCCAAACCCATTTGACACGGGATAAAACTAGAGACCAAATAGGTGAACTGATTTAAAGGTAAACACAGGACAGGGACTGCGTGAATGAACTTAGGTAGACCAGAAGTCACGTGACTTCCTCTCCTTTGCTCCTTCCACAATGGATAGAGTTCACTGTCCTCCTCTGTCTCCCTTCCAGTATCTTCTAACCCTCTCCTCACCCCACGAGCCTAACCTATCATCAATTCTCAAAGACTCTGACATTTTTCTGTGAAGTCTTACATCACATAACATGTACTCACTGATATGTGGATATTAGCCCAGAAACCTAGACTACCCAAGATACAATTTACTAAACACATAATACTCAAGAAGAAGGAAGATCAAAATGTGGACACGTCACCCCTTCCTAGAATTAAGAACAAAGCACACATTGAAAGAGTTAAAGGGAGCATTTGTGCAGCTCAATCCAAAGGATGGACNAGGTGGAAGAATAACCATGAACTAACTAGTACCCCCTGGGCTCGTGTCTCCAGCTGCATATATAGAAGAGGATGGCCTAGTTGGCCATCAGTGGGAAGAGAGGCCCCTTGGTTATGCAGACTTTATATGCCCCAATACAGGGGAACGCCGGGGCCAGGGGGTGGGAGTGGGTGGGTAGGGTAGCAGGGCCGGGAGGGGGAGGATATAGGGAACTTTCTGGATAACACTTGAAATGTAAATGAAGAACATATCTAATAAAAGTTGAAAAAAAAAAAAGAAAATAATTTTTTAAGCTGGATGTAGTAGCTCGGGTCTCTCAGCACTTGGGAGGCTGAGATTTGAGGCCATTTGGTCTACATAGTGAGTTCCAAGCCAGCCAGGCTATACAGTGAAACTCTGTCTCAAAAAAAGTTAAGAGAAAAATAATTTTTAAAACTAGCATGGTGTCTTAACCCAAAGTACAGTCTTACCATATTAAGCAGACATCACCTAACAAAAGTAGTCTCTGTTTAATTGGTTTGGGGAATTCAAGGATAAGCAAAGATTCCTCTCTGTCAGAGTCCCAGGCTTTCCACGTTGTATACTTTGTGAGTCTTCAAACACATGTACGTCAGTCTTATTCAATTAGGAATTTACATTGTAATACTCAATGAAATGAACACCATTTAAGATCTCTATGACAGGGACTAATTCCAGGAATAAAGGTGCTTTACAGTGATGAATGAGATTGTCACTTTGAGATTTTGAAACATACACAGTAGAAAATAAAACTGTTTATCCCATCAAAGCAGAAGGGATTCTGAGAGCCTGCATTCATAATTGATTTTCAGAAGATTAAAAGATATGGAGGAGATAGATCCTAAGCTCTCCTTCCATATACTGTAAACTGAGCCATGAGAGCAGGCACCGGGCATACTCTCTCGGTCACTAGCCACATCATCTCATATCAGTACCAGCTTTCTCATGTTGATGGGCGTGAACTCATTGGGCACTTGCTGCATTCAGGGCTGGGAGGGGTCTTTTACACTATTTACAACAGCCTTCTGAGATAGAGCCAAGACACCTATATAATTGTATACTACAACGTAT
The DNA here is from genome assembly GCA_902729485.2 of Mus minutoides. NCBI lineage: Eukaryota > Metazoa > Chordata > Mammalia > Rodentia > Muridae > Mus > Mus minutoides. Next base: position 120,953 of record LR749602.1, read on the forward strand.
ACCCAAGTCAGCTTGTTTGCAGGTTTCTGCGGTTAACTTCACGATGACACACTTTCTTTAACAAAGCCCAGCAGCCTAAGTTCCAATAAATCAAACATGAACTGCACTTTCCCCTTCAAGCTACAATCCAGGAGTTTCATGACTGAAGCCAGGATTCTGCTTAAATTTCGAAATCTTTTTCCCCCCTCTCTTGTTTAGGAGTGCCACTTGCTTAAACTTCTCCTTAAACCAGGGTTTCATATTAGGTGACAGCACATCCAGTTATGTCCCCAGAGTTCACTGCCACCATCCCTTACCACTGAGCACTTTGGAGGAGCACTGTGAAGTACTTGATTTCAAATGGGAAGCAGAGTGAAGCAGAGAGACCTACCACGAGGGGTTCCCCATCTCAATCAATGACTAACTTCTAAAGCATTAAGCACAACCTAATTTGAAACTCTGTGAGGCATTGTCTCAAATGAAGTCTAAGAGTCATCCTCAACCCTGAAGAGATCTGACAGTGGGCACTTGAAACATTTATCTAGGATTTGGCCAACAAACAGGAATAAAAGACGTCAGAAGGCGCTAAAACACAACCGCATTCAGAACAATAGAAATGTGAGAGGATCTGTAGGACCTGTCTCATTCTCACGGGGGCGGGAGCGGAGGAGCGGAGGAGGGGGCGGGGCGGGGGGGTTGCAGAGGATATGCTGTTCTTCATTTATCTGGAGCTAATGTTTACTTTGGTCTTTGGTCTGTTTTCGCTTCCTCTCCTCTCCCACTTCCTACTAAACATGTCACATTGACTCCCCTCCTGTCAACATTTAAGGGCCTCATTTAGCAGCTACATTGTGTCCACTTCCTGGTGTTACCAAATATATCACTTTTGTCCACTTGGAAAAGAAGTTTGAATTAAACACATTTATTAAACTAAGATGGTGCCCGAGCTATCCCCATCCTTACTCCCTCTTCTCACGGTCAACCTCAAATCACGTGACACTAGCTGCTCCGCGTGATCCTCAGCCTGTGTCTGGGTCGGGACCCCCTCTTCTCCGTTGCCCGTCAGTCTGTCTGTCAGCCTCCCCCCTTCCCTCCCCCGTGACTCCATAAAGCCGGAGAACCAACAGGAATGTATGTGCCAATTGTGTCCTCTCACCCCCTGAATCAGCTCTCTTTGGGCAAACTTTGTGCAGTCTTTATTTTCTCTTACTTTTGACAATGTCCATTGGTTATTTGGGGTTCTTATTAATCAGATATAGGATGTTCAGAATTGACTATTACCTTGTTTAAATATCCCTTTCTTGTTCTTATCTGTGCTTTTATGAGGAAAAAAAACCAAAAACCTCAATTTTGTCTTCTAAGTTTCCCCACAAACTTTCTCACCCTACAGTGTTTGTAATTTCTAATATACCTTTTTTTCCCCTTTAGTTCTTTCTCCACAGCATTTTGGTGTCCATGCCCCCACCCCACGCCCCATCATATGTCTATATGGAGGCTGGGATGTTAGTTCCTTTTGATCTTCTCTTTGCATCGTCTCTAATGAAGTCACAAACCTCTGTGGACCGGATTTTAGTCCTTAATGCCTGAGGTCTATTTTGAATGCTGAAATCTTTCTTCAAATCTATGACAGAGCGTACCTGAAGTCTCCTGGTCCTTTCTTCTCTGTGTTCAAACCCATTGCCACGTAATTTTGCATTTCCTCTCAGTGAACAGGCAGAATCCATTTCTTAAACCCCTAAGCCAGGAGACATCTTGTAACTCAGTTTGCTTAATGCAATTCAGTAGACATAGCAGTGTGATGATTCTAAATGTAGGCAGCAAGAAACCTTGTAAGATTTTGTGTGTGTTCACTTTACCTCTGCCACTTCCAATGCCATGTATATTAGCCTACTGGACAACCAGAAAAAACAATGTCACTGTCATTTCAACTAAGTTCTTCCTAGACTATGTGAAGCCCAAAAGCTCCTAAGCATGAGAATAACTCTACTTAAGGTCAAACACAACCACTTTGCCGACTATCCTAGGCAAGAGAGTGCTCTGTTTTTCCCTTACATCTGTGGTTGTTGGTTACATGGCAATATTAGTGTGATTGTAACCAATACAGAAGTCCTTGCTAGCCAGATGTGTAGGATCTCATACATGCTATCAAAGCACTTAAATCACATGGCTATGAGATGGAAGCCCCTGGGAGTGACTTAGGAAGAGAAGAGTATGACCTGGTTTGCATTTTGAAAGGCAGCTCTAGCTGTGTATGTGAAACTGAAAGTGGAGCAGATGGCTTAGGTTTCTTGTGATATCAATACTATATAGGAAATCACAGCTCATGAAAATAAGTAGATCCAAGGCTTCATATAGGATCAGCCACAAACAGTGTGGCTTTTGAGAAAGTAGCTACAGACAGAAGAGTATGAAAGGAACACTGGAGAAGGTACTCTTTTCAGAGGATGGAGATCTAGCCATTGTGGAGCACATCTGTAATCCCAGCCGTTACAAAGCCAAAGCAAGAGGCTTGGCATGCAAGACCAGCAGCCTGTGCTATAAGAAATTTGGGGGACAGTCTGGGTTATAAGAAGAGATCCTGCCTCAAACCAAATAAGCAAACAACAACAACAACAAATGAATCAACAAACCAGGCAGAGGAAGAAGACGAAGAGAATCGGAACCTTAAAGCCTAAGGAACAGTTTCAAAAAGAGAAGGATCAAGGGTAGCAGTTCTGTCTGAGCTGTCCCTCATTAGTATACCGGAGGACCAAAATTTTAGAACCTAAGAGGGATTTAAAGATCAAGGACTCAACACTACACTGACAGCTACAAAGCTATTCTTCTAACTAAGTGATTTTAAACGAGGTGCCCCTGGGAATCCGACAGTGAAGTAGAGCTTTAAAATACTTCCTAATGCACTTACTGTAATAATAATTACAAAATAAGCCCTTAGAAGCCTAGTGAAACTTAAGAGAAAAGGCAGGGAAATTATTGTTAGCATCCATAATTAGTTCTTGTCTTTCTAAATTCAGGTGACTGACTTCCTCTAGAGAAGTGGTTCTCAACCTATGGGTCACGACCCCCCTGGTGGGGTCAACTAACCCTTTCACAGGGGTCACCTAAGACCATTAGAGAACACAGATATTTACATTATGATTCGTAATGGTAGCAAAGCTACCGTTATGAAGTAGTAATGAGATAATTTTATGCTTGGGGGTCACCACAACATGGGAGCTGTATTAATGGGTTGCAGCATTAGGGAGGTTGAGGACCACTGCTCTACAGCACACTGGTGCAGATCTTCCATGAACATAAAGAGCATCTCTCTCTAGCACGGGACACTATGGGTATCTGATCCAGGGACTTCCAGAAGCCTGCTTTTTGTTTTTCTGATACTGACCCTGCCTTAATCTTGTCCTTCAACAGAGAGTAAGCATGGTTAAATGAATCTGCTATGTTGAGGTTGTTTTATTTACTTAATAGAAATAAGCCACTGGAAGGACTTATTCCATAAGTCCCCCCACCCCCACCCCTTATAAAGGAGTGTGAGATCAATGCTCCCAGAATCCAAACCAATCCATGTTATTTAGATCCCACTGAGACTAGAGATTTCCTGACTCTTAGTATAAGTTGTACAGTTTTGTTTTGTTTTGTTTTTTACCAACACAGTAAATATCAGGAGATTGTGGGCCCTGTGTATAATCAACTAGTCACTAAAGGTAATGCGCTGTTCTCCTTCCTGAAGGAGGAGAAGACAGGAGCTGCTGTAAGAGGAGACAGAGTGTGTCCCAACCATCTCAAGCCTGATGCTTGGCAAAGCTCTTCCTAGGCCCCAGCAGTTTCCCATCTAGTAATGAGAGCCATTTGCTTAAAGTTTCACATGAGACGTAGCTGCCCCCTTGGTTAGGGTGAGTCGAGGGAGTGTCTCATACCTTTTACCATCCCTCTAAACCAGTGCTCTCAGCCTTTCTGCTGCTTTGACCCTTTAATACAGTTCTTCAAGTTGTGGTTGTCCCCCTAACAACCATAAAATTATTTCTGTTGCTATTTCATGACTATAATTTTGCTACTGTTATGAATTGTAATGTAAATATCTATGTTTTCTAGTGGTCTTAGGAGACTCCTGTGATAGTCATTCCCCGCCTCCCCAGGGTTACGACCCACAGGTTGAGAACCACTTCTCTAAGTGTTAGCAGAATCCTCAGAAGAAGAGAAGGAATCTGCAAATAGCCCCTCCACACCCCTAGCTGATGTTTATGCCACATTGGAGGACTTGACCACAGAAGGTAAATGCTCCCCACTCTCACGTGGATTAACTAATCCCTCACTCAGCTACAGTCCTAAACACATTTCCAATGTGAACTGTCTCCAAAGGGAACTGTTGAACTTCAGGGTCAGGTGGAGAGGGATTCTATCTTAAGTTCATTCACTTATTTCTCCTGCATGCACCCTTAAAGATTCTGACAGTTAAGAACAGGAACAGTTTCATGTTGCCTGTGCCCATTGCTGAAGAACAATGGGTCAGGCTAGTCCAGCAGGGAAATCACAGAAATCTCATGGGAATCAGTAGTGAAGCCCTCAGTTCTGGCACTTCCTTCAGAACAGCCAGCTTCCAATTTTAAGACCTTGTGATTGACAGCTTTCCATCACTGGGGGAAATACCTAAGAGAAGACATCTTACCATGAGAAAACATTCATCTTGGCTGAGTTTTATTCCATGGCTGCTGGTCCTATCGCTCTGGGCCTGTGGCAAGGAAGGAAATCACCACAGAAGCTCATGGCAGAAGATGCTTAACCCATGGTGGCCAGTAAGCAGAAAGAGAAAGCTGCAAGGCGGGAAAGGGCTGGGCCTCCACTATCCTGGCGATAGCAGATAGCATGCTCCCAGTGACCTGATGTCCTCTCACAATGTTTCTTCTCTTAAGGGTTCTAAGAGCGCCACAGCCTGGGGACAAAACCTTTAACAGAAGAACCTTTTAATGGCAATTCTAGACCCTGGGCTCTGTATTCCTGTGACCTGGCCTTGAGAAGCTCTTAGCTAATCACACCAGCAAAAAACGCCTGAGTCCTGGTATGGCTCAGTCATCTTGGATGATGTGCACAGCTGGTATCCATCATGTAGAGCCTGGCATGAATCTTGTGTCCTCCCATAATAAATGTTACATCAAAGTCCCTAGAGTGTGGGTTAGTGATATCCATAGTGTGAGCTGGTTGGATTCAGTCAGAATTAGTCTCCAGGAAAAAAAAAAAAAAAAAAAAAGGAAAGAAACCAAAAAGATCGTTTCTAGAAGAGAAATGGGGGAGGGTGCTAGATGCACAGAAAAGTTCTATATGTCTTTCAGTTTGTAAGATATATTCCCCAGTGCTTAGAACATAAAAAAAAAAACATTAAGACAGTAAATAAAAGAGTCATGCTGATATTTCTAAATACATGGTATTGCTTTGGACCAGTTAGATCATCAAAGCTTATTTCATTAGATATTTTGCTGTCTGGTATGTGACTTTATGGTCGGTCTAACTGAAAACTTGGACATAAATAATCCAAGCACTGTAATGAATAATACGAAATAACGAGTAGACAAAATACACTTGGTGACTTGAGCAAATTGATAACTGGGTGTGACGAATCATTTTGTGTCCTGATGCATGGGTGGTAAATTGACGTGCAGGAGACCTAGCTCATGTTCTGTTGAGCCACCACGGTGTTCCAGTGAACACATCTGTGACCTCTCACTTTCAGCAAGGCATCCAGAATACCTATGTCCCAGCACTAGACCTTTGAGCATCCTGTCCTTCCAGCCTGCACTGAATGCCTCTCTTTTCCAGCCACTGCTCCAGGCTCATTCATTACTTCAAGCACTCCGGCTGCTACATTCAGTGGTTGGATATGTACATATATACATATATAAATGTGATAAATACATCGAATCATACGTCTATAACACTACTCTGATGGTTTAAAATACAATTTGTATTATTTCCTGGACTTTTTTTTTTACTTCTAATTTTAAGCTTGTTTGGTGATTGCAAGGTGCAAAGGAAGCCCAAGCTTAGTTTCTCTCAGCAAACATCTGCAGTGTGGGAACCCACCCTACCCTCTCCAACCTCCTTCCTTCTCCTCTTCTCCTGCCATCCCTCCCCATCTCACTCAGCCTAAATGTCCTGTCCTCTGTGATCCTTTTCATGACCCAAAATTTAGGACAGCATCTTCCCTGCCTTTCCAGAGCTTCCTCAGCCTTTCAGGTATGCTTTTCCTTTGTAAACATTATCAGCGCAAAGTCCTCAGCAAGTCTGTGATCTACTTAGGTAGCTCACAGGAAAACCGGAGAGCCATTTCTCCCAATTGCACTATACTCACAAAAAGCGAATGAGGAGTTTGGGGGAAGAGGAAGAGGAGATTTCAGAGAACAGATGAGTTCTGCATCATGGTACCCTTAGTGCAAAGCTCAGCTGTCTGCAACAGAGAAAACAGCAAATGCCAACATTTAAAGAAACAAAAAGAATTGGAGTTTGCCAAATGCCTGTGGGGTGGAGCAAAGATGGTCGGGGAGAAGGGCGGGGGGGGGGGGGGGGGGGGGGGGGGGGGGGGGGGGGGGGGGGGGGGGGGGGGGGGGGGGGGGGTAGGGAGCTTCAAAGGAATGCTAACTGAACCTGACACTGGGCAGAGTAGATTGCTCAGGTATCTAATTTGAATCTCTTGTTTTTTTGTTTTTTTGGTTTTTGTTGTTGTTGTTGCTGTTGTTTTGGTTTTTCGAGACTGGGTTTCTCTGTGTAGCCCTGGCTGTCCTGGAACTCACTTTGTAGACCAGGCTGGCCTCGAACTCAGAAATCTGCCTGCCTCTGCCTCCCGAGTGCTGGGATTAAAGGCGTGTGCCACCACACCTGAATCTCTTGTTAAATCCGGTGGCTCACACATTCCTTTCTTAAAGCGGTTTTCCCAAAAGTGCCTTAAAAGACTAAGAAGAAAAAGACAAAGAAAAGACAAGATGATTTGATGAGGGTTGAGGTAGAGAAAGAATGAGGTATGGCATTCTAGAACATTCCAGGACCAACATATCTCCCAGATCTGAGAGATTCTGTAATGGACTGTGTTTTGAAGAAGTGTTTTTAATTAACTCCGATGCTCTAAGCTTTGATGAGAGGCTGAGAAATCTTACAGCTTTTATCCTCCGCGGCATCTCTCAAACAAATCTGGGATGTATTTCCTATGAACCAGAAAACAAGGCATCAGTGGCGTGAACCTTAATAAAGAGCTTGAAGGACCCTGTGTTTACCGAGCTGTTGCTCTGTGTACCTCCGTCGTAATGAACAGACGACTCTACAGGAACTTCATACACTCTGGGAACGAGGCTTGGACGCTGTACCCAGGGAACCTAATAATGTAATTTGAAGAAACTGTGTCCAAGGAACAGGAAAACAACACAAGCTGTTATCTCTTATGGAGTCTGTTTTCTTGCAGAGAATTCTGAGAAAACAAAAGACATTTTGTTTGAAGTGGGCTTTTTTTTTTTTTTTTTTTTTTTTTTTTTGTCTTTTGCCTTCTTCAAGCCTGAGAGGAGAAAGCAAAAAATGCCTTTGAAGTATTTGCAAACTAAACATCTCTCAAGACGATTTATTCCGTTATATCCAAAATATATTTAGTGATCTGTAATTGGATAATCATCTACTTGGCATCGCAAGTACAAGGAGGTAGGTGATGGGAAAGACACAGTAGGAACTGAATGGCATCAACACGTGACCTGGAAGCAAGAAGGGTCAGGCTCCACAGCCCAGAGGACTTGGAATTTACACTTACATTGTAGCAGAAGCCCAGAGGACTTGGAATTTACACTTACATTGTAGCAGAAACCCAGTGATTTGTTTGCTTAAAGGCTTGAGAAATAGTGTTTTGTTTACACATTGAGATCATCATGGACCTTGCTTTGATTTTAAGGCTGTTCTGAGATTAGAGTTCCAGACATTGTAACTTAATTTATGTGGGGTACACTTGGGAATTGGGGTTTTCCCAAAGAGCCCAGGATTAATTCCAAGGAATGTGGAGTCTGAGAATCACTGCCCTGGGTTCAGTGAAGACAGCTTATCCATTGCGCACTTGGCTGCCTAGGGTTTGCCTTCAGTCTGGCTGGATATTGAAGACTTGCATTTCTGACCAGCTCCCGTGACGTAATGATGTCTTTCCCTTCTCTTGGGCTGTCTGCATCGCTTTGCTCCAGCATAAGCAGACACTACCGCAGCCATTTGTCAGGGGCTAGCTTACTCTCTAGTGCAATTAGTGTAATTGTGCCTTATGCTTAATTCTCACATTTTTTTAAAAAAATTGAAGGCACAGACTCCATAAGAACAAATATTGGGAACAAGTACATGGGTCTTTTTATTCTAATCTTAATTACTAATATTAACTCTCTTTGTGGGACAAGGTGCCCAAGTGGACTGATAATATTAACTCTCACACATTACTCGTCACATAGTAATTTATTATGTACATGTATTACCATATATCAGACACATATAGTATGCCATGTATATATGGTATTATATATACAGTCATATGTGTGTGTGTGTGTATATATATATATATATATATATATATATATATATATATACACATGGTATATATGCTATGGCTAGCTATTTATGTCTTTTTGAAGTTGGAACAAAGATGTTCACACTTTACTTGGTTTGGCATGTCTGATATAAATATATATAATACTATATGTATATATATTATACTCTCTATATTATATATATATATATATATATATATATATATATATATATATCAACCATAGATGTGGTATATATGTGGTATACACACACACACACACACACATACACATACACATACACATACACATACACATACACATACACATACACATACACATACACATACACATACACATACACATACACATACACATATGGTGCAAAATGTGTACAAAGGTTTCAAGAGGTAAATAATCCTAAAATACAAGAGCTTGGAAACTAACCAGAATGTCATTGAGTAGACATGAGGTAACTAACTAGAGCTGCAGAATCTACTTTGGCTGCTGTGGCTGCCTGCTATGGCTGCTGTGGCTGCCTCTGGTTGCTATGGTTGCTATGGCTACTGTGGCTACTGTGGCTTCCGTGGCTGTTCTGGATGCTGTGCTGAGTGACTACTGTAACTGCTGTAGCTGCTGTGGTGCTGTGACTGCTCTGGTTACTGTGGCTGTTGTGGCTGCTGGGACTGCTGTGGTTGTTGTAGCTGCTGTGACTGCTGTGGCTGTTGTTGCTACTGTGGCTGCTGTGGTGGCTGTTGTGGCTACCCTGGTGGCTTCTGTGGCTGCTCTGCTGGCTGCTGTGGCTGTTGTAGCTTCTCTGGCTATTGTGGCTGCTGCAGTGCTATGGCTAATGTGACTGCTGTGGCTGCTATGGTGCTGTGGAGCTGTGGCTGCTATGGCTGCTGCGGCTACTTCAGTTTCTGTGGCTGCTGTAGCTGCTCTAGTTACTGTTGCTGTGGCTGCTGTGGCTGCTGTGGCTGCTCTGGTGGCTGCTGTGGCTGCCCTGGTGTCTGCTGTGGTGGCCTGGTGGCTGATGTGGCTGCCCTGGTGACTGCTGTGGCTACTGTGGCTGCTGTGGCTGCCCTGGTGGCTGCTGTGGCTGCTATGGCTGCTGTGCTGGCTGCTGTGACGGCTGTGACTGCTGCGGCTGCTCTGGTGGCTGCTGTGGCTAGTTAACTGTGACTGACCTCTGTAGCTTATTTTTGTGGCTAGCTGTTGTGGCTTACTTTTGTGGTTGGTTGCTGTGGCTGCTCTGACTGCTGTGGCTGCTGTGGCTGCTGTAGCTGGCTGCTGTAGTTTGCTGCAATGGCTGTTGTAGGGTCATAGATTCAGGATGAAGGGTCATTCGAGTAAGCCATATCAGTAATTGAGACTAAACTGAATGAATCCCCTAGGACAGTCAGTTCTCTACCCTCAGTGGTCAGGTAGCAGGTTGCTTTGTGGCTAGACAATGGTAGGACAGTAGGAGTCACTACCATCACAGTGTTAGGTCTTTATGAGGCTGGGATGAAGGAATTTCACCCTTTACTTGATCTGGTATGTCTCATACATTCTTGGGCCTGCTTTTCCTAATAAAATTTTAATATGCCTTTATGGTCCTATGTTTTCCATTAACTCTGATGATATATTTATAAGGGGCACCCTTTCTATTTCCAGGAATAAATTATTTGTCAGGCTATGTCAAGTAGATGATGGCAGATATACATTGCTGGTCACATGCCCACCCAGCTGCAGAATCATCCTCTGTCCCCCAAAACAGATTCAATAACTGCTTGTAAAATGGAGTCTATGGGACAAAGCACAGTTAGGGGGGAAAAACCCAATAACATGTTTTATACTCTATGGAGTAACTTGGGACAGGGTATAGCCTAATCTCAACTCAGTAGTTTTCCATAAAGATTGGCATGAAAATCATAAAGGGTTCAGTAAAGCATCCAGTAATCATTACTTACTAATAAAAAGCAGAAGACAGAAAGCTGAACTCAGACTCCTTCCAGAGCTTTCCTTCCAGCTCCTATTTATTACAAAAATTAGTGTTTTTATCATTTCAGCTAAATTGTACATTGACCTTAACTCAGAATAGAAGACAGACAGACTAGAAATGGCTAAACAAACATCAATGACAGTAACAGAAGCAAAGGCTTCCCAGGAGAGTGATCTTGAGCTGCAAACACACAAGGCAGGGCCCTGACCGCAAGCACAGCACATGGGACTCTGCTCAGAAGTTTCTGTTCAATTACACAAAACTGTAAAGTAGCCCTTAGTACTCGATAGCCCACTTCAAGGCAAGAAACCTGATGTACCTACTGGTCATTTATCACATGTTAGTGGCTAGTTGTTCAAACGTCCTTCATGCATTTAAAGAATGCCCTTCCGTATAAAGCTAGATACCTAGGACCCTGAACCTTCTAACCAATCCCAAGCCAGCAACTTTTAGGCTGGACATGCTGGTGTGGAAAGAGGCCCTGAAGGAGGAGCAACCTCGGCTGAAGCATCCACTTTCCCAGGAAAGCAGAGCCACCGGCATCCATAGCAAGGAGGCCTGAGGACCCCAGGATCCGTGCCTGCAAACTTCTCAAACCCGCTAGGAAATTCAGGCCTCTCTGCTCTCCAACTTTGGTTTCCGTCCCACAGAGCTAAGTACTCTGCTGGATTCAAACAGACACCACCACTATTCCACAGAAGTTCGGCTTCACCTGAATGCCAGGGGTTAACTAGATTATTTACTTAGAAAGAAAAATAACTTTATTATTATCAGTCTGCACTCCCTTCAAGCTCTGAAACGTTTTCGCCACCATTTAAGACAGTGGTGGGAGGAATGGAGACCCTAACTCCCCTTCATCAACAAGTATGCATGAATGCCCTCTGGAGTTCCAATCAGACCTTGCTGTGCGATGCCCTGAAAGAGTTGTGGGCAGTGGAGGAACCCTGGACCTATAGCACCACTAGGCACACCCGCCTCCAAGTCCTCCCCCCACACCACCACCCCCAGGCCCGCCCCGTACCCTGGGTCTGTAAAGTTACCAAGCACCAGCCATTGCTCACGCACTGCACTGAAGGCTGCTAAAGAGAAGAAAAAATGTTCCACGGACCCACTTAATCGCCTTCTGTACACCGGTACAGTGCCTAAAAGAAGGCTAAGAAAGCTACATGATCCGTATTATTCATGACTGCCACGTGAGTGTAAGAAGTCATTACGGTCCAGGGTGCTGGCAGTTCACTCACACATTGCAAGGGTGCTTTTAAAATGTAATCACATAAAAAGAAAATTGAAAAGGACCAAATTGCACGGGGCAGGCTCCCTGCCACCGGGCTGGCTGTGGTTATCTTGTTTCCCCAGTCTTTATGCTAACAAAAGGCTCGTGTTCTTTGGAACTTATCAGAAAATGGCAGTAATTTTCTTTTCACTTACTCATAAGCCATTTCATCCCCTGAGACTTAAGGAGATTTATTTCTATAATCTAGAAGCCATTCAGTGGATCTGATAAGAGCAGTTTCTTTACAGAGTGACGTGGAGAAGCCGCCTTTAAAGGTTTATTGCGGGGACACTGGACTCCGTGCCTCGCATGGGAGACTGTTTGCTACAGAGAAGTGATAGAAACTCTAAGAAGCTAGTATGCACACATTCAAAATGCCTTTTTAAAAATGTGTTATATTGGGGGCTGGAGAGATGGCTCAGTGCTTAAGAGGACCAACTGCTCTTCCGAAGGTCCTGAGTTCAAATCCCAGTGACCACATGGTGGCTCACAACCATCCTTAATGAGATCTAACACCCTCTTTTGTTGTGTCTGAAGACAGCTACAGTGTACTTACATATAATAATAAATACATATTTGGGCTGGAGCAAGCAGGGCCAGAATGAGAAGAGGTCCTGAATTCAATTCTCAGCAGCCACATGATGGCTCACAACCATCTGTACAGCTACAGTGTACTCATATATATAAAAATAAATAAATCTTTTTTAAAATGCATTATATTTTCCCTACACACAAATAAACATTGGGAACATCAAGTTAGACCAGTCATTGGTTAGCCACCATTACCCCAGAGTATCTTGCAGGCAGGACAGATTGTAAGTCACAGGTTTCATGTCTGGGTTGATGCCCGAGTCGCACTGCTGGGAGCCAAGCCCACATGGCTAGGATCCATGAGAAGGAGCCTACACCTGACACTGCCCCCCACGTGACCAGGAACCAGAGGCAGAACAGCCCAAAGACCCAGGATAGAATGAAATATAACTGACACAAACAAACAAACAAATAAGTCAATGAAATGATTCTTTTTTTTTTTTTAATTTGGTTTTTTAAGACTGGATTTCTCTGTGTAGCCTTGGCTGTCCTGGAACTCACTCTGTAGACCAGGCTGGCCTCGAACTCAGAAATCTGCCTGCCTCTGCCTCCCAAGTGCTGGGATTAAATACTCACGCCACCACATCAGGCAAATGAAATGATTCTTGATGGTAGTCTGCTATATGCATAGACCAGTGCCTAGCCCAGTAGTCATCAGAGGCTGGTCAACCTGCAACTGATGAGAACATACCTAGAGACCCACAGCCAACACTAGGTGGAGCCAGGAGAACCTGCAAAATAGGGGGAGGAAAGATTGTAGGAGCCAGATGGGCAGAGGATACCAGGAGAGAGCAGCCCACAGAATCAACTAAGCAGGCTCCTAAGTGACACACTTAGACCCTACATGGCTCTGAGCTAGATCCTCTGCATATACACCTTATGGTTGTGTGGCTTTGTGTTCTTGTAGGACTCCCAACAGTGAGATTGGGTTCCGTCTCTGACTACTTTTCCTGCCCCTGAGACCCCTTTCCTCCTACTGGGCTGTCAGGACTGGCCTCGATCTGAGGGTTTCTGTTAGTCTTAATTTAACTCGTTAGGCCATGTTCAGTGGGTATCTCTGGGAAACCTTGTTTGTTTGTTTGTTTGTTTGATTGTTTGTTTATTCTTCATGAAGGGAAATGGAGGAGGAGAGGACTTAGGAAAGAGTGAGGAGGTTGGACGAGGAACTGGGAGGCATGGAAGGAGGGGAAGCTATGGTGGGTATGCAATTTATGAGAGAAGAATAAGAGAAAAAAAGAAAATGAAATTTAAAAGGTTTCTGCAGTAGGTATGTAATGTATAAGAAAAGAATAGAAAAATAAATTTTAAAATATTTGTATTTTAAAAGAAACATCTTGTTTTAATAAAAAGCCTCACCCTGTGTCACTGGTTTAAGAAACCCTCGTGATGGCTGTTTCTAGTTGTCAAGTTGATTACATCTGGAATGAACTACAATCCAGAAATGGAGGGCACATCTGTGATCCAGATCTCGAGGCTAGAAGACAAGTGTCTGACCTGAATCTTGACGTGGAGCTCTTGAGGCAGGGTGGCATGAACATCTTAGGCCTGGGCTGGACTGATAGCTCAGTGATTAAGAGCACTGACTGCTTTTCCAGAGGTCTTGAGTCCAATTCCCAGCAACCACATGGTGGCTCAAAACCATCTGTAATTGGATCTGAGGCCCTCTTCTGGTGTGTCTGAAGACAGCTACAGTGTACTCATACACATAAAATAAATAAATCTTTAGAAAAGAAGAAGAAGGAGGAGGAAGAAGAGGAGGAGGAGGAGGAGGAGGAGGAGGAGGAAGAGGAGAAGAAGAAGAAGAAGAAGAAGAAGAAGAAGAAGAAGAAGAAGAAGAAGAAGAAGAAGAAGAAGAAGAAGAAGAAGAAGAAGAAGAAGAGGATCATCTTAGGCCGAGGCAAGGTAGTACATGCATTTAATCCCAGGAGACTAAGGCTAGCAGATCTCTGAGTTCAAGGTCAGCCTGGGACCAAGCAAGTTCCAGAACCAGACATGGTGGTAAACACCTTTAATCTTGGTCACACCTTCTACTGTAGGCCTACATAAGGACATTGGAAGAAGGAAGATTCACTCTTCTTCAACTGTTTGCACTTACTTGCCAGCATATCTGTTGAAACCTATGTCTACAGAAGACCAACTTAAACAACTAGCCTCGTGCGACTGAACAGCTATTAGATTCTTGGACTTCCCATTCACAGCTGCCCATTGTTGGGTTAGCTGGACTACAGACTATAAGTTATAACAATAAATTCTCTTAATATAGAGACATTCCATAAGTTCTTTGACTCTAGAGAACCCTGAGACAACCCTCAGAATACATTCATTGTCAAACATTTAATGTAACACTTAAAAATATTGATGGTTGGCTTTTTTTTTGAGTAACAAAAAAATTAAATGTACAAAATGGAAACTGTACAAAAAATAGTAAAACTGAAAATGGCTCCTAAGATGTACCATGGTGTCAGAATATGTCCCTTGAGTTTAGAAGTAGAAACTCTGCAATGCGCTTGGCTTTTATTCTTTGCAAAAAATACTTGTATTGAGTTCGCCATATCCCAAGCCCTTTGTTAACTATCATTGCTGAGCAATAGCTTTGGTTAAAACAGACATAATCATCGCTGTCACAGAACTTGTGGGACATAAAAAAAAAAAACTTCACATTTAATTATAATTATAATAAGCACCACAAGGCAAAGAACAAGGTGTAATTAGAAAATGACAGGGAAAACGAATGCCGAGCTGGAGGACTTTTAAAAAGACTCGGAGGAAGCAACACAGAAACTGAAGGTTGCAAATGAGTTCTCCAGGCAGCTAGGGGCCAAAGAGCAAGGCAGGGCAGTATTCAAGCAGAGAAAAGAACGTGGCAAAGTCGTTCAAGCAGGCGCGTTTGTGGGTGTCTGAGGCGCTAGTTAGTCTTTTGTCAACTTGATACAAGGTAGAGTTGTTTAGAAGAGGAGTTTCAATCCAGAGAATGCCTTCATTGAATTGCCTATAGACAACTATGGGAACTCTTCTTATAATTACTGATTGATGTGTTTGTGCCCAGCTCCTGCGGGCAGTGCCACTCCTGGACAGGTGGTCCTGGATGATATAAAAGAGGAAGCTGAGCAAACTGTGGGTGTAAGCCAGTAAGCAGCACTCCTCTGAGGCCTCTGCTGTAGTTCCTGCTTCCGGTTCCTGCCTGGAGTTCCAGGCCCTTAAGATAAAATAAATCCTTTCCTCCCCAAGTTGCTTTTGGTCATGATGTTTAGTACAGCAATGGAAACCCTAAGACAACAGGTTGTTTGAAAGAAAGGTTTCCACAAGAGTGGAATAAGTAAGGGTGTGTGCGTGTGTGTGTGTGTGTGTGTGTGTGTGTGTGTGTGTGTGTGTGTGTGGTGTATTCTTTTTCAAGACAGAAGAGACCTAATGCTTTATATTTGCTACCAAATCAGGGGTGCTGTTAGGACACTATCTTAAAGGAATAAACTAGAGAAAAGTCTTCACCAGCAAGGAAAAAAAATCATCTTTTTTTGGCTTTTCGAGACAGGGTTTCTCTGTGTAGCCCTGGCTGTCCTGGAACTCACTTTGTAGACCAGGCTGGCCTTGTACTCATAAATCCGCCTGCCTCTGCCTCCCAAGTTCTGGGATTAAAGGCATGAGCCACAGATGGCTCAGCCGTTAAAGACTAGTCTCACAACCAAAAAATCATCTTTAAGAAAGGCTAGAGAGTGAGGCTTTAGAGAGGCTACAAGTTTGAGGACCATGGGACAGGGGCAGTAAGAGGAGGCAGCTGTTCTGTGCACCAGTGAACTTCAAAACTCACATCAGCAAACCCAGCACTTGGAAGGCTGAAGCAGGAATTTTACTATGAGTTCAAGGCCAATCTAGCTACCCAGTGAGACTTTTGTTTCAACAGGCAAACAAACACAAGCAAATGCCTTGCAAAGTGATGGCCCTCTCCACTCATATTTCCCAAATCTGTTGTATAGCTCATTGAATTTTACTTAGTCCTCCAGTGTATCTCAGGGTCATCAGTAGCTATAGTAGCTATAATCTCTCGTGCCACGCCCCCTCACCTTTCATAGATAAAGTCGCAGATACCCAAAGAAGTCTTGCCAAAGAGTGAGCAGCTTTCCAATAGAGGCAACAGCAATAAGATTCTAAAACTTACGCTCAGGGTCTTCACTGTGGACATTCTCAAGCCTTTCCTACTTGTGGTCTCTTTGTAGCTAAGAAATTTTACACAACCCCATGGATATAGGAATAGAAAACAGATATGCAAATCAAACATTTAATGATAAGAAATCATAATGAAATTTAATGAAGCAATTCTGAATTCCACTACTCATTAAGGATGAAAACAAATCTGCAAGCTAATGAGATAATTTGTTAGTGATTGCATAGAGTCCAATCTTGCATGGTGGAGTTGTGCATGCCTTTAATTCCAGCACTCGGGAGGCAGAGGCAGAGGCAGAGGCAGAGGCAGAGGCAGAGGCAGAGGCAGAGGCAGAGGCAGAGGCAGAGGCAGAGGCAGAGGCAGAGGCAGAGGCAGAGGCAGAGGCAGAGGCAGAGGCAGGTGGATCACTATGAGTTTGAGGCCAGTCTAGTCTACAGTTAGTTCCAGGAAAGCCAGGCCTATGTAGATAAAACTTGTCTCAGATAATAGAAATCATCATCATCATTATTCAAATTTGGCTGATTACATTTTCCAGAGTTGATGGACAGTTTAATTTTATAACCATCAATACTGAAAACAATGCACTGTATAAAAACACAGTGCACAGTACAGAAGTATGTCTATGGTCATCTCAGAAAATATTGTAAATTCTGTCCTCATCCCAAGCCAAGATACACTTAATGATGTTTTTTATATAAAATTGTAGCCAGCATCTCACACAGAAAACTTTAAAATCAAATATCCTGACAATACAGTTCTGAGATGTACTAATTTGTTACATGATGTGAAATGACAGTAGAGAAATATGAAAAGTCTTTGTTTTCTATAATTAAATCATCACATTTCTACAAGAGCAGAAAATGTTGTGTGCACAGTAACAACACTACAATCAATCACCAAACAATAGTCTCTTACAGGATTCTCAGCCTGTAGGTCTTAACCCCTTTAGGGGGTCAAAGGACTCTTTCATAGGGGTCATATATCAGATACCCTGCACATCAAGATGTTCATATTACAATTCATAACAGCAGAAAAATTACAGCTATGAAGTAGCAATGAAATAATTTCATGATTGGGGGTCACCACAACATGAGGAACTGTATTAAAGGGCAGAAGCACTAGGAAGGTTGATAACCACTCACTGCTCTACAACCCGAGTCAAAGCTTTTAAGTCCCATTGATCAACACTGCGCTGCATGGAGGGAAGACAGGGCAGAGAAGAGCATTGTGTTCAGAACCAAAACTGCAGTGAAGTCTGAGACGCTCTCAGAAACACCTAAAACTCGTGACACGCTTTATTTTGAGTTAATCTTCAGTTGTACATCCAGAAACCTTTTACTGTTGCCAGACTGTTCATGGCCTCCACAGGTTTACTCATGACCCACAGTTTAAAGCTTGTCCTTGGTTGGTGGGTAAAGGCACTGGCTCCCAGGGCTGACAACCAGAGTTCTATCTCCAGCACCCACATAGTGAAAAATGAGAGCCAGTTCTCACAAGCTGTCCTTTGACCTTCATACACATGCCATGATTTATACACGCACACACACACACACACACTAAATGTCTCTAAAACATAAATTCTCATGCTGCTACAGATGCAATGAAGGAAACAGGGTTGGCTGTTGAAATGTTTGATCTAGCTCAAACTGGTTTTAGTAAGAACCCTCTAAGCGTGACTGGTTTTATCTTGCTCTTTGCATATCCTGAGGGAGAGACTTTCAGTTATTAAGAAGTTTCTCAATTTCTAGTGAAAATCTGCCTGGTAATAAAACTTTGTCCAAATGCATAAATCATCTACGAGCCACTCGTAGGTTTAAGTTGCTTCATTAGTATTTATGAAACACTTGTGATCCCATGACTGAGTTCCCATTCATAGGTACTTGAATCTGACTGTGTTTCTCTTTGAAGAGTTAGCTATTGCAGAAGGAAGTCCAGGGGACATCACCTGCACCAAGTGGCCTTTCTCTACCTCCACATCTTTCTCTGGCTACTCTTCCCTTACCACCACCCAAAAGGACCACATTCCCTGACACTACAGCATCTTTCCACAAGCCCCACCTTCTCTAATATACTACCGAGACATACCTGCTCTCTAACACTCACCTTAGCCATCTCCCTTTCAAGATGGATTCCTATCTTACTCTGGTTTCCATGGCGGCCTACATCCCTACTTACTGTACTTTCCCCGCTCTGTGTAGGTGTGTGTGTTAAAATTCTCCACCAAACTGAGGAGTCTTTGAAGGCAAATTCATATATCATTCAGCTCTAGAGCATAGTGGCTGGGGTGTCAGTGTTTGATCTATGAAATATACGGGCTCAAAAGCTGTACGGCATGCTAAGAAGATTACTCTTCAGGCATTCAAGAAAAAAAATAAACAAGCCTTAGATCTTGAGTTTAAGACAAGCCGTGTCTCAGACACCACACACACACACACACACACACACACACACACACACACTTTGCAAATTTCCATGTATCTATCCAGAAGTTTCTACATGATTGGCAAATATTGATGTAAAGGTAGGCTCGTCAAGAAAGATGAATAGTACCACATACTGACAGGGAATGAAATGGTAAGGAACCAATTTATTTATAGGTCATATTTCAAAATAATCAATACTTTTTTCCATAAAACTTTTCATTAGATAAGAAATATAAAAATTTAAGTAATGTCCTTAAAATTTTGTCTTTTGACCATTCGCATATAGTGTTTGGTAAACTGAAGTAATGAAGTAGTATTTCTTGATCTTGAGTCTTGAACAACTGTCAAAACCTATGTCAAAGCCTAGATTTTAGAATAATAGTATCCTAGAGCCTTGAGGATAGTATAGTCCACACCAGAAGGGCAATGCTTATATACAACCCCTTCAGTGACGTTAAAAAGGAGATGCACCTTCTAGTTGTCTGGTCACTAGAAGTCTAGAATTAATTCTTTTATTCCATTTCCAAACATAGTAAATAGGTAGTTCCTTTAAAATGTATGTTTTTTTAATTTTTCCTTTGATATAGCATACCAGTAAAAATCCATCTCAAAATTCAGACTAATGCACACTTCTCGAAAACATGTCTTCTTCTCCATTATTTTCTTAGTGTTTGTTTTGAATTAGTTGTAACAGGGGTAGTTACCCTCACAGTCTCGTCAAACTTTTATCTTGAAAGCATCATCAGCATATTATATCCTAGCATGTGCACATCTGTCTAAGCTAGTTGTGTTCTGGAAGGAACATAACTTGAAGGCAGCCTCCTTGGTGAACTTCCAGTAACCACTGAGAAATGTGAGGCAGAGGCAGAGGCCAAAAGAGAGGGTTTAGAAACTATCTGGGGAGAAGAATCAGAAGTTATCACACACTTGAAAGGAATAATCTTCAAGATTCAAACCTTTCATAATTCTTTTTGTCCTTGTGGTCCCTTGGGAAAACAGTCTGGTTTCAGTAGAAGCCAGCCCACTAAGCTCATGAATAACTCACATTCTTACACTGGAAAGCATCCAATTACCCAGGGACCGAATTCCTGTTTACTCTGAGGGAATGTGGGAGAGCAGCTGCCTGCCAGTAGCTGTGAAGGCAATGAAAACAGCCAGGGGCTATCACAAAGAGGAAATCACAGGGCACTCTAATTTATGAACCTCAAGGACAGAGATTAATAAAACACTGTGTGAGAGAGCTCAGATGGTGGCTTTGTCTGAAACTCAGAGCCCAAGCTGACAACTCCTTAAGGGTAAACTGTTGGCATGAGAGCAGGACACTGTGGTCTCTTAGCTCTTTGTAATCTCGGTATCCTTCCATTGATTTCCGAATTGGGAAATGCAAATATATTTCATTGTGATGGCCTATTCTGTTATAGCTGATAGAGGGAAATTCAAAGTAGAAAAAATATTGGGCATGAACGTTGAGTCACAGACACAAGGGTGATTGGCTCTGCCCTGTGGGTTGTAAAATACCTTCTGCAGCATCTCAGGGGCTCAAGACTGCTTCAAAGATACAAGTTTAGAACTTAAGTAATTTCTACCAAAGAGAAAAATAAGACCACCAAAATCAATTATTCAGCCAAGATGAGCTCACTGTTTAAGAGGTATACAGCTTAACAAATAATTTAGACCATATTTAATCGTGTACCTGCATGAAAGTCTTAGGAAGAATAAATTCTTTTTTAAGACAAGAGATTACTGTAAATTGATGAATGACATTCTAAATGAAAGCTAGGCCACCACCAATATCTTTTACATTATGACACGAACAGCCATTCCCTGGCTCAGGACACCTTCTCTGTGACATCCTTAAGACCTATGTCACCAGTTATATAGCTGGGTGGTGTCTTAGGGTTCATTTGCTATAATAAAAATACCAAGACCCAAAGCAACTCTGGCAGCAAAGTGCATCTTTCAGCTTACAGTTCTACATCACAGTTGAGTACTTCTTATTGGTTTCATCCTTGTCAAGCTTATAGCACCCAGGACCCCAGAGTGGCATTGCCCATAGGAGGCTAGCTCCATCCCACATCAAACATCAATCAAGAAAACATAGGCTTGTCCATGGGCCAATCTGGTGGGGATAGTTTCTCAGTTGAAGTTCTCTCTTCCCAAATGACTCTAGCATATGCCAATTTAACATAAAACTAGCCAGCACAAATGGAGTTTATAAAGAAGCCAGCATTGAAGTGATTTTCCCTGCTCTTGCTAACATTTTATATCAAGGCTGTAACACACTGGAAAGTTGAAATGTGTGTTCCATATGCCCGCTCCTGGAAGGCTATGAGGAGGCTTGCAATGTTTTCTTAGGGAACATGAGAAATGGCCTGCCAGGTCCAAAATCCAGACCCTTTATCCATTAGGACTTTAAATGGAGTTAAATGGAATGTCACAGCAGTGCTGGGAGGTCGGGAGACTGCAGCTGTTGAAAGCAGCAATACATTACAGAAAACAAGCACCTAACCAAGTGTAACGCTGAAGCCTTAAAAGAAGTGATCAGATGCCATCGCTCTGGTTTTGAAATAATAAAGGCTAATCAATAAAATTATTCAAGTCTCTATATATTATCTGGATGTTATGTACATTATCCTCCGATTTATTCAATGCCCCTCCTTTCTTTGCACAATTCCCCCCAACCCCCTAAAAGGAAGATACTTTCAATCTAATCACAATCAGAAAAAAACAAAATGAGTTTCCTTGGTAGGAAGCAATAACGTGGTGAATTATGTTTGTACTTGTTTCTCTGCTCTCTACCTGGTGACAATGCCTCCAAGGAACACTGAAGCCCAGGGTCACCCTTATCGTGACATTTAGACACTACAAACAACCTAATCTTCATTCGGAGCCTCTGTGGACGTCATTCCTGAATTCACCCTGACTCTTGATATTGTTAAGCTGTTGGTTTGTAGTACTAGGTTATGAGAGCTCTGGAAAGCAGGAGTTTTGTGTCCCAAAGAGAGAACGCTTACAGTTATCTCTTGTGGATAGACCAAATCGATAGGGAAATAGAAGAGCAAGTAGAGAGAGCCAATAGGCAGGGAAAGGAACGAGCCAGAACTGCATTAAATGACCTGGGGAGCCAGACTTGAACCTGATCTTGAAACAAAACTCCGGTTATGGGCATATTTTGTATTTTGGGGGGTCACTGGATTTCAGAATATAAACAGTGCCTGGTATATAAAAGGACCACAGTAAATGTGTTGCTTGGAAAAAAATGGATGAGTGGATGTGTGTATGCATGCCTAGATAGGTGAATGCTACTCATGAGAAACTAGAAAGAACAACACCCCCCCCCCAAAAAAAAAACCCAACCAATTCCCCTACATCACCACTTAGGCAGGAATAGAGTACATTTGTTTGCTAAGTTCCCACCACTGCATTTCTCACAAAGCTCTTAATGGATGAACTGATTTTGGAAGTCAGCCCTTCCGATTTCCTTTTAGAAATGTGTTTGTTGTTCAGCATAAATTCTTTGCTTTAATTAAAAACTTAAGGAGAAATATTTTAGCTGAAGATGTAAGAAAGTGTAAGATTAGAGTAGAGCGACAAACGCTGTTGTGAGAAACATCTCAGTTCACTTAGAGGACAAAACTATATAAAGGACGGAGTAAGAAAGCAACACAGACGAACTAGAGAGACTTGAAGCAGCGGTGGGGCATTGAACTTAAAAAGCCACTACTGTAGGTGCCAGGCAAAGCACACACTGGGAGACTTGAAGAACACTCCGTTCTTTCTAAGTGTCCACTCTGTCTGGTCTTTTCTTCCAACAAGTTCCCTGGAAACCCCAGAGCACATCAGGGACTGGTGTATTTACTGCTTCCTGTCAGGTCTAGGATAAAATCCCCTTCATTCGCCTTCTATGTCTGCCATGTCATTCACTCAGCCTCTCTGTGTCTCAAATTTCCTGTCTGCACACTGAACTACTACCTGGGCAGAACTACCTTACATACAGCAGCTCAGCAAACCACTTGACTTCCAAATAGAAATTCCACCCACACTTCTGTCCCATTGGGCCAATCACTTAAGCATTTAACCAAAAGCTGTACAAAGTCAATAGAGATCTTAAACTCAGCCTGCTCAAAGCTAGCTCCCATCTTGTTCTGGAAACTCTTCTCCATTATATGTTTTGAGTTGTCTATCATTTAGAGGTCTAAGTGAGTTGGAAGCTAATTTTAGTGGAATTCCCACAGAGCTTTCTTCCTCCACTTTTAGGGTGGGTAGATTAGAGAGCTGGGACACAAATCCAAAGCCCTCGCACAGAAGCGCCTGAAAATCCGCGTGCAAAATTTTACAATTGCATGTGAAGAGAAAAATGGGTTGTTTTGAACTTATTTCAGAAATTTGCTTGCTTGCTTCTTTATTTGTTCATTTATTCAGTGCTGTGGCGTACTTCTTTGAAGATATTTACATTTTAATACCCCCCCAATACAAATAGGTTTGATTGCTAAATATCTTATGCCATTAAGCTTTTTTTTTTTCTAATGTTTCTTCATTATGTTTATCGGTACACATTTTGGGGATGTTTAAATGTTTGGTCTCTTAGTGGCAATTAAGAAAGAAATAAACATTGAATGTCCCTCAAGCCATACAAATAAGTCCATAGATGTAAATGTCAGAGGGAGAAACAACTCCTTCTGCAGACCAAACAAAGACTTTAAAAGAGCAGGGATGTCACGGAGTCTTCAGATACAATACGTTTAAACTAGAGAGTGGAAACAAACAGGTCCGTGCATGCATAAAAACATTAGAACCTTATATCTGAAGAAAAATGTGAAAACCCTTTACTGTTGTGCGGGGTGCCTTTTATACATCCTTTCCTCTCTCCAATAGACACATGGATATTGTTTGTTACGTTTAGAAGTTTCTACATGCAGTGGATGCCGGGCTGCAGCTCAACAAAGCCGGTGCCTTGTGCCGGGGATGGAGCACAGAGTTTGCCTTGTCCCCTGACATTCCAGATGCCACCCACATCCACACAGGCAGACTTCTTGGAAAACTGCTCTGGTCATGGCCCAGTGCTCAGTCAGTATTCTGGGGCTTCCCGAGGCTCAAGACTGCAAAGCAGTGGTGAAGACAGAACCATAAAAATCTTTCACTGCAGTGAGCCAGCAAAGAAACGGAAAACCCCCGCTCTCTCTTCTCCATCCACCTTTGCCACTCTCTGCCAAAGCGTTCAGTGAGTTTCACCGAAATCAAATCTCCCACGAGGCTTTTTTTCCTTCTGGAATATATAACATTTAGATGTTCTTTAAAGATAATGAAGTTTCCTTTTTTCTTTTTTCTTCTCTCTTTTCTTTTAAATTTATTTATTTATTATCTATACGGCGCTCTGCCTGCATATATGCTTGTCAGCCAGAAGAGGGCACCAGTTCTCATTATAAGTGGCTGTGAGCCACAATGCCTTGGCTGGGAATTGAACTCAGGATCTTTACTCTTAACCTCTGAGCCATCTCTCCAGCCCGAACTTTCCTTTTTCTAGAGACCTATTTTTGCAGGTCAAATCCAGCTGTACTGGCTGGTTTTATGTGTCAACTTGACACAGGCTGGAGTTGTCACCAGAGAAAGGAGCTTCAGCTGGAGAAGTGCCTCCATGAGATCCAGCTGTGGGGCATTTTCTCAATTAGTAATCAAGTCGGGGAGGACCCCTTGTGGGTGGGAACATCTCTCAACTGTTAGTCTTGGTTCTATAAGAGAGCAAGCCGAGCAAGCCAGGGAAAGCAAGCAAGCCAGTAAAGAACATCCCTCCATGGCCCCTGCATCAGCTCCTGCTCCCTGATCTGCTTGAGTTCCAGTCCTGACTTCTTTCAGTGATGAACAGCAATGTGGAAGTGTAAGCTGAATAAACCCTTTCCTCCCCAATTGCTTCTTGGTCATGATGTTTGTGCAAGAATAGAAACCCTGACTAAGACACCAGCCAAGGCTCCCACATCTCTCATGAACAGCAACATGTTACCCTAGGAAAAGATTAAAAGGAGGGGTGCAAATCCTAAATCAGGAAGGTACGATTAAACTACATTAACATTCCATTTCACTGCAGTCTGAATGGCTGCCATCAGAAATACCAACAAATGACAACAAATGCTGGCATGGATGGGAAGAAAGGGAAAATCCTTTTACAGGATTACCAGTTAGAGGCTTTCTCAGAGACACATATAACCCAACTACAACACTGCTGGGAATATACCTTAAGGCTTCTTAGGTATATTCTATATTTATATCTTAATACAAAAACACTTACACATCCGTGTTCATTGATGCTCTATGAATAATAACTAGGACATGGAATAAACTTAGATGTCCAGCAATTAATGAATGGATAATGCATATGTAATAAATATATACTTATATATATTATATTTTTATAAAGTATAATTTATATGTGATATATTTATATATAATAAAATTTATATATAATATAATGTATTTATCTATTATATAATAATAGATATATTTTTATAAAATATATTTGTGTGATATATTTTATATAATATTTTTATATTTATATGATATATAAACATATCATATAATGTATTTATATAATATATAATAATATATGCAATGTGATAATAAATATATTCATATATTATGTATATATTATGTATATATAATACTCAGCTGTAAAGAAAAATTAAAGCATGAAGTCTGTATATAGATGGATGGAACTAGAAAAATTATGGAGTGAGGTCACTCCGAATAAAAAGACAGATTCCATGTGTTCTCTTTTATAGGCACCTTAGCTTCAAAAAGGTTTTTGATTGTTTTACATGTTATGTGTGTGGAAAGTAGGAAATTAGAAATGGGCCACTGACAGAAAGGGGGATGAACTGAGACTGAGGGAGAATAGAGTAGAGGTGAGTAGGGTAGGGTAGGGATGCTGGGGGGCAGAAGGGCTCAAGCAGGCAGTCAGTGATGCGAGGGAGAGATGATGCACCAAGCAAAGAAAGGCTCATCCACAAGGGAGTGCACAGGAAGAAGCTATTTGGAAACTAGTGACCTTGTCATCTAAGTGTGTGTGATTGGCCTTGAAGTTGTCTCCACAACAGGGGATTCATGTTTGATACTGTAGGCATCCTTTAAAAAACAGGGCTAGGGAAGTGACCGGTCCTATAGAAGAACCTAATTTCTTTCAGTGGTTCTGTTGTCAAACTGACTTCTAAATATGTTTATATCCATAGGTTTGCATTATTTCAACCTCAGTCAGAGAAGTTTCTTATTGCCCATGTAGTGGTTGATGGAGAGACACATGACTGTTTAAAGTCCCGAGAATACGTGACCATGAGTGCTCAGCTGTAGAGAGGACATAAATACCATCTCTCACAGGAGGGAGACAGAAAGAATGTAAGAGCCAAAGGATGGGTTGGAGTGCTGTGAAATGCTCTCTGCATTTGACATGGCTATTACATACAGCAGCTGTGGTTACCTATGCAAGGCCAATGTAAGATCAAGCTAGTTAAAAATCCCAGCCCAGGGAGGAAAGGGTTAAAAAGTCCCTACCCCTAGGGGCTATTGACTGTAAATGGCTGTTGGATGTGGGAGAATTACTTTTCTTTAAGAGTGTAGTGTGGTCACTGGTGGGTTGTCCATGACCCATGGAATGATTTCATTCCTGTGCATGCATGCGTGTGTGTGTGTGTGTGTGTGTGTGTGTGTGTGTGTGTGTGTGTATAGTGTGAGTGTATATGTTTACATACATATGTATATGTATATGTGTATGCATATATATATAGAAAGAGGGGGGGGGGAGTTTACAGGGAGATATGATGGGTGCAAGGCTCCTGGGGAGAGTTAGAAGGAAAGTGAAGAGTGAATATGATTAAGATACATTGTATATATGTATACAAATTGGAAGAAATAAATTAACAGAAACATTCCTTTGGCCCTTGGGTGCACACAGTTGAGTGAACATTGACTCCATCCCCACAAGCTATGGCCACAGGCTTCTGCAAAATCCTACCCTCAGTTAATTTAATTTTTTCCTCTTCTTTCTTCATCTTCACTTCCCTCCTCCTGGGGAGACACCATTCCCAATTCTTTAATGTGGGTCAGATATGGATGAATCTCAAAAAGTCACACAGATAACACGTATACGCATATACATATATATGTACATTTTAATTTTTATAAATGATAGGTGATTGTTTCTTCTTTCCCCTCAACACTGAGCCTTTTTAGGGTGTCTCCATTTTCCTGTAGGTCATGATTTCCAGCTACAATGGAATATTCTACTCCATTCCTATCTACCCTTCATTCACTCTCAAATAACAGATAGTTGGTTCTCTGCTACCTCAGACAAGCATGGGTTCAGCATTCTAATCCATGACATCTGGTGGGCTTCTATAGAACAATAGACAAGAGCATGTGCTTTGGCTCAGCTAGCACGTACAGGCTAGAAGTTTGCCTCTATGCTTAGATTGCTTTTCCAAATAACTATGCCAGTCAGCATTCCCTTCAATAGTGTTACTGTGAACAAGATTTGTTATCACATAGCCCTCTACTTCCTGTCAATCTCCACTTTAAGTCTATAATTCTCATTCAGTTAATTACTAATGAAATTGGCATGCTTTTAAAATACTTATTAATTATGTCTTTGGGAGAAAAACAAAGCAGTTTATTCAATACAGGATGTCGTATCTGTCCTGTCTGCTTAAACTAGTTTTCTACAATGAAAAGTAGATACTGACACAGTAGCGTTAGTTTCCGTCAACAGAACAGGTACATGAGACAGTGATGTAAGAGAAAGAGTGAGCATTGTTCCCACTTCCAGGGGTGTCTGCTCATGGTTAGGGGGTCCCACTGCTCTGTGGTGAAATAGAGCTTCACAGCAAGGGCTCATGATGGAATGAAGCTGCTCCCTTCATGATGACTGAGAAGAAAGAAGAGCGGGAGACACTAGGGTCCAAATACCTTGTTCCAGGGTTCACTACCAGGGATGTAATTTCCTGGTAGGAGGCTCCACATCCTAAGATGCCGTGATGTCCCAATCGTCCTGGAGTCTGGTGATTGAGTCTCTAACACATGAACCCTTGAAGGGCAAACCAGACCCAAACTCAAGCAGCTGCAGCCCTGTCTCCTTCCTGGTTCTCCCAGCCTCATTCTCCTACCTCATCTCACTGTTTACAGGATTCTCTTTTATAGGTGATTTGGTGTTTTGGTACTCTAGCCATCTCTGGTCTTCCTCAGTGATCTTGCATATTTCCCTGGTCTCAACCAACACCATCCTCTGTGGACATTTTCACATCTAGCTCCACCATCCAGATTGTGCTCTTAAATGTGGCTTTGGCATTTTTGTTTGTTTGTTTTGTTTTTAATTTTTATACAATATATTTTGATCATATTTTCCCTCTTCCAAATCCTCCCTACCTCTGTACCAAGCCAGCTTCATATTCTCTTTCTCTCTCCTTCCCTCCCTCTCTTTTTACTTTCAAAAAGACATTTAAAAAAAGAAAGAGAAAGAAAAAGGAAAGAGAGAGAGACAGAGAGAGAGAGAGAGAGAGAGAGAGAGAAGGAAATTAGAATGAAAAAATAAAAAGGCAGTTTAAAAAGAAACCACATTATGTGTTGGCCAACCACTCCTGAGTATGAGGCTTAGGGGTTGAACTCCACATCGACTTCCCCCTTATCAGCACTGGGCCTCTCTGACTCAAACCTGTACAGACTTTATGTGCAGTGCCACACAGTTTCTATGAGATCATATGTGCACGAGTCCTGTTGTGTCTGGTAGATAGTTTCCTTAGAAACCTACCACCTCTGACTCTTACAGTCTTTCTGCCTATTATCCCTCATAGATCCCAAGCCTTGAAGGTAGGGCTTTGGTAAAGACATCCCATTTAGGATTTAGTATCCAAAGCTTCTCGCTCTGCACGGTCTGGTGGTGTGTCTCTGTGGATTCACATCTATTGTGAGAAGCAGCCTCTCTGATGAGGGCTGAGGGGTCTGTGGGATAACAGTACGCCATTGGTGTATTATTACTGTGTTCATTTAGCAGAATAATGGCAGGTTTTCCCCTACTAGATAGGTTTCAGGTTCTTGGCTACTTTAATTGTGTCGGGTATAGCTTCCATCTTGTCTTAGAGTTTTAAGTTCTCATTGGACATATTCATCTAGGTCAGTGTTTCACAACCTGTGGGTTGGGACCTCTTTGGCAAATCCCCAAAACATTCATATTACGATTTATAACAGTAGCAAAATCACAGTTATGAAGTAAGAGCAAACATCGTTTTGTGGTTGGAGAATCACTATAACTTGAGTAACTGTATGAAAGGGTCACAACCTTAGGAAAGTTGAGAACCACAGACCTGGGTAATTCCAAAGCTCTCAAATTAAGAGCAGTCCAAGCTGACTTTATTATCTATGACATAAATTTTACTCGAGCTTAACTCTTTTGCCATTTCAAGGAAAAGACCATCTCATAATGATTTCCTAAAACATTTTACTGGCCAGTTTTATGTCCACTTGACACAAGCTAGAGACTGGAAAGACAGGCCCTCAACTGAGAAAAGTTTGGCCTGTGGGCAAATACTCTATGAGGGTATTTTCTTAATTGGTATGAGAAGGCCTAGCTTCCTGTGAAGTAGCCCCCTGGGCTGGTCATCCTGAGTGCTATAAGATAGCAAGCTGAGAAAGCCATGAGCAGCAAGCCAGTAACCAGCTTGATGTAACAGGACCTCTGCTCCGGTTCCTGCCTCTAGATTCCTGCTTTGAGTCTGCCCTAACGTCCTTTGATGGTGTAATCTAAGGTGGAAATGTAAGCAATATAAACCCTCTCCTCCCCACGTTGTTTTTGGTCATGGTGTTTCATCGAAGAAATAGAAACTCTAAGACAGACATTCATCTGGGGTTCATCTGGGATCCCAGGTTCTTTGCCTTTCACAATGTATTTAATCTCTGTGTCTTTTTATTTGTGACCTCTGAATAGCCTTTTAAATCACTCTTCATCTCAGTGAGCTCCAATAAGTGCCATAATTTAAGTTTTATCATCTCTTCAAAAGAGCTTTTATAGTTGCAAAGCTTCTGCAAGACAAAAGATATTGTCAACAGGACAAAAGGGCCACCAACGGACTGGGAAAGGATCTTTACCAATCCTAAATCAGATAGGGGACTGATATCCAATATATATAAAGAACTCAAGAAGGTGGACACCAGAAAATCAAATATCCCCATTAAAAAGTGGGGCACAGAGTTAAACAAAGAATTCTCAAC